>SKCR01045928.1:0-46559 GCA_019454045.1 Zanthoxylum bungeanum
GGTGAGACGGAAATTGGAAAAAAAAAAAATTAAAAATAAGTATCAAGTCTATACAAAATAATTACAATAATATAAATACTGATAATACAAATTTATGTGTCGAAATTTAAAACCCACCTCAAAACCTATCTTAATTTATTCAAGAAATGTTATATAACTTTATTTCATGTTGGATGGGTCAATTCGGATAGGGTTTTTTTACACATTTTTATGAGGCGCGTGCCTGATGAACAAGGTTATTAAAATCGCTTTTTTACCTAAAATCGTTGGAGGGTTCGAAAAATCGAATCGTAAAATCGTAAGATTTTACCAATTACTTGATTTAATCATACTTAAAACATGAAATAAGATCATACATAAAGTTTCAAGGGCCAATTCACAACAATCATATAATTTATACAAATTACATGCATCACGAACTTCATCAAGTGATTTTTTATTTTTATTTTTTGTAAGATATAGAGAACTAAAAAAATTAAAAAGAAAAAGTTAGGGACTTATTTTTTATGAATGTGTAACTTATATCATTAATTGAGAAATTATAAGATCTCAGTTATCCAAATGTTATTGCCTATTTAAAAAATATAAGTGAAGTCCAATACCCCCCATTACTTCATAACTTCAATGCCATTTTTTTTCACACTTAATTGCACTCCTCTGGCCATCTGTGCTTCATTTGTTTGCTTCTTCATTTCCCGCATCGTCCATCTCTTTCATTTTTCTCTTTCCCCCATACACAAAGGAAACAAGAACCCATCATTGATGAGAAAAAAGCCAGAAGATCAAAATTCATCATAGTCAAGATTTTATTTTTTTATTTTCATTCAATGGATGCAAGAGTCGTTGGTGTTAATGATCAAGTTGGTGTTGCTGCGGTTGATGATATGGGAGACGGCATGCAGTGTAGTAACCATCCTTATATAAATAACCCAGGTGAGATCTATGCTTTTTGCCTTCAAGAAAAGCTTGGCAAGTTAGTCTTTTTCTCTCTCCTTTTGCCCATTCGTGGCTCCTTTTCTTCTTCATATCCCCCTTCTTTCAGCTGATGCTGGTACTGGTGCTGGTGCTGGTGTTGGTCATGTTTCTAGCAATGGTGGTCTTGTCACTAGTAGTGCTGCTTCTCTTTCACTCTCTTTCAGGTCATCCCACATCGATTACAAGAACTAAAAACGATAATGGTAATTATCGATATTATAATACGAATGTTTGAGAGAGTCCGTTTTGAAGAAATGTAACTCGTATGATTAAGATTAAAATCGTAAAATTTTACGATTTCAACCCCTAAAAATCGCGATTTTACCCGATTTTACCACAATTTACGATTTTTTTCCTGTTTTAACAAGATTTTTCCTCCTAGAATCGTAAAAACATGCGATTTTACTATTTAAATCGCGTTTTTACCAACAATGCTGATGAAGGTCGACTGGCCTGACCCTTCATGAGAATACTGTTCTGAGCCTGAGGCTCTGGCGCATCTTTGACAACTATGCTGTTGCCCCTTAGAAACTGAATGGCAGTTTTCATGATAAATTTTATTTCTTGTGGCTTTTCATCTCCTTCAACTTTAATCCTTTGGGCTCTGCTGTGTACCAATCAAGTTGTAACAACTTTTAATGGACATATTTTACAGTTGACGGAAATGTGAGATGCGAAAAGTGGATGCGGAATGACGTTGTTGACTCAAAAGACTCCAAAACAGCCTCTTGGTTCAAAAGATTCATAGGGCGTGAGCAAAAACCAGAAGTCACTTGGCCATTTCCTTTTGTGGAGGGTCGATTATTTGTCCTGACCATACGAGCTGGTGTTGAAGGATACCATATTAATGTTGGGGGTTGGCATATGACTTCATTCCCTTATCGGACGGTATATTGTTGTTGATGATGAAAATATTAAACTGAAACAATTCTTTTGTTGCTGTGAACAAAAGCATTTCTATTTCTGATTATATCTTTGCTCTGCCTTCAGGGATTTACGCTTGAGGATGCAACAGGTCTAGCAATTAAAGGAAATGTGGATATTCATTCAGTTTATGCGACCAATCTTCCAGCCTCTCATCCAAGTTTCTCCCTTCAAAGAGTATTGGAAATGTCGTCAAAGTGGAAAGCTGATCCTTTACCTGATAGGCCTATCCCTCTTTTTATTGGAGTTCTTTCTGCTACCAATCATTTTGCAGAGCGCATGGCAATTAGGAAAACTTGGATGCAATCTTCGGCAATAAAGTCTTCCAGTGTTGTTACTCGTTTCTTTGTTGCATTGGTACAATCTTCTCTTCTCTCTATTAAGCAAGCACTTGGATGAATTTTGAATCTATACATTGTTAAGTGATGTCATTCAGTGTCATTTCCTTCCTGGAAATTCCTTTCTGATATTGTTAAGTAGCTGTCTGATTCTTATTACACATTTATTCCTGTTTAGATTTCATACTCAATCATGAAAATCACTTTGTAGAATCCAAGAAAGGAGGTGAATGCTGTGCTGAAGAAGGAAGCTGCCTACTTTGGAGACATTGTTATTTTGCCTTTTATGGATCGCTATGAACTCGTGGTTTTGAAAACCATTGCCATCTGTGAGTTTGGGGTGAGTCAAAACTTTAATCTGCTTATATTGATTCTCTTTCTTTTATTCTTGTTTAGTCTTGTCATTAATACACTTATATTCTGGATTATTATGTTCTGCTCCATGCTGAGTTTGATTTGTAGTTGTTAAATAGCCAAGTTCCCCCATGCAGGTTCGGAATTTGACGGCTGCTTTCATCATGAAATGTGATGATGACACATTTATCAGGGTGGACACTGTCTTGAAAGAAATTGAGGGCATCATGCCAAAGAAGTCCCTTTATATGGGCAATCTAAACCTCTTACATCGTCCTCTGCGAACTGGAAAATGGGCAGTTTCTTATGAGGTATGCAATTTTTGCATGTTTTTATGTGAATTAGACTTATACATGCTGAAATTGCTCCTTTCAACAATGTCTGTTGCCATCCTCTGTGTGTTGGAAAGTATTTATGAAACATACATCCAGTGATATCTATGTAAATCAACCGTTTTGCCTCTAGAATATTGCAAAGCAATTGAAGTCATCTCACCCTATATTCATGAGAAGCTGTGTGAAGATCTGCTGAGCTGGTTTTTTGAAACACAAGCCTATGCACTCAACTTTTAAGTAGTCCTTCACCAGCTTCTTGATCCGACATGAAGTATCTATGTAGTACATACTAAACTTCTAGCATTACTTATCAGTTTCCATGTAAAGGTCAGCTAGAGCTTTCTCAAACCAAACCAAACAAAGACACATTCTCACTAGGTGCGGTCGGCTACATAGATCTTTTGACGCCGTTGTTCTTTATCCAGAGTCATCGTCTTTTATGGTTTCTGTTTATGTCAACTTAGGTCTTTCTTGACCTCGCTTAAAGTATGGCAACACCATTTGTTTTTCTTTTTTCACCAGGACACTTAGAGGTCTATCTTGTACATACCAAACCATCTTAGTCTTGTTTCTCTCATCTTCTCCTCAATTAGTGCTACACCTATTTTTTTCAGAATTTCTTCATTTTTAACTCAAATAACCGTTCACCAGCTTATCCATCTGACTAGAGGCATTCTAGCTAGTACTAGCTACCTTCTAGCATTAGTTGAATCATTTGTCACCAATATTTGGTAGCTTCATGTTTTCCTTACCTTTAGTGCCATCTCTGTGAATTATCCACACTTAAGCAAGCCATAGAATATGCAATATTAGTTCCTTGATTCCTTCCATCAACCAGTGTGGAAAGTATGATGCACTGGTGTGCTTAAGAAGATCATTTAAGGAATTGGAATTCTATTAGAACTTGTGTCCAAAATTGTTATGAAACCGGTTTAGTTTATGTTCTGTAGAAAGGGGGTATTCTGTTACTAGTAAGTGTGTGATAATTCCTCTATGCTCTCCTTTATATTAAATGATGTTGTCTACTGTTGCAGGAGTGGCCAGAAGAAGTATACCCTCCCTATGCCAATGGGCCTGGATATGTAATTTCCATAGATATTGCAAAATTCATCGTCTCTCAACATAGCAATCAGAGCCTAAGGGTACGTAACATCCAAATGCTATATCTATTTCCTTTCATTTGGATGATTCTCTCTTTTTTCCTCTTTTCTTGCTACGTTTTCCTCATCTCTTCAATCGTCAACCGAATTATGCTGTTTCTTTTAAGTTGCAGCTCTTCAAGATGGAGGATGTGAGTATGGGAATGTGGGTTGAACAATTTAACAGTAGCATGACGGTCCAGTATTCTCACAGCTGGAAGTTTTGTCAGTATGGATGCATTGAAGGTTACTACACTGCACATTACCAATCCCCGAGGCAGATGATCTGCCTATGGGACAAGTTGTCGAGAGGCAGGGCTCATTGCTGCAACTTTAGATGACAATCAGCGCTTATCCCCCGTATTCATTATACCTTTCTTCCTATAGCCCTGCATATTTTTAACCTCATGTACGGTTTTTTGACCAATGATGTGGCCATGTCGAGTTTCAGCCTACATTGCGGAGGATACAGATTGTTCCTTCGTTAATTGTATTCGTCGCAGCAGCTAATTAGGGCATAACATTTTGGAATGAACTGAACAGAGTGGAAATTGTAGAAGTATGTTGTTGTTTGTATATGCATATTATGACATTTGAAATATCAATGTAGTTTGGTGAAGATACTACAAGTCTTCCCATTTTACCTTGTGAACATTCTCAATCCAGAAGAAAACTTGCATTAATTCAAGGAAATTTTCTCACGTCTCTCTCTCCATTCCGTTCTCTGAGTTGTTGCATTGAATTAATAATTTCTCGTTGTTTCTTTATTTATTTATTATTATTTTTTTTTAAGTTTCGAATTTTGTAAGCTTGGTCTAATGGTTGCAGTTGGATTGTCTTTGTTCAAAAATAATAAACTTACCAAAATTTTAAAAAATATATACTAAAGGAAAAAAAAATTAATATAATGAAATTATTTTTTTCCTGTAATTATTTGTTATGCTTCAAACATTTTTATATAATTTTTTATATACAGGTGAGCAGCACAGTCTTCGTTGAACTTATGCTATTTAATCGACGATTAATCGTAAATCGCTATTTGAATGATTTGACACGATCGATTTTAGCCAATTTAAATTGACACAGACACACTGACGAAGGAACCTACTTGTTCAGATTTAAACAACCAAATCCCTAATTTTATTCAAGCCCTAAGAACCTCGGTCACGATTTGTTGGAACAAATCCCTTCTAAGATCAGCCCTTAAACCCCATAAGAACAATGCCTTAGGTAACTCAAGAGTCGAAACTTTGATAATATTTGCTAACTTGGAGACGCCACTAAGCTTGCCAAAGCTTAGATAAGTCAGATTTGCACTTGAATAAGGGGAATTCTTCCCTTACAAGATTCGGCCATAGCCAAACATGAAGAAGCTTATTTTTATTTTTGAAATTTCGTTTCCCTCCCTTAATGAAGAAAAAAAGTTTATATTCAACAAGACAAAGAAGCCCTAATGGGCATAAAATGACCATAATACCCTTAATGGGTGAAATGACATTTAAATCTTAAAATCTACCATTGCTTACACTCAAACACGTCCCCAATAGTCATTTCCTACCTAAAGTAACTTATAACTAGGATTAAAAACTAATCTAATTTAGTTAAGATAATTTGATGTGCTTACAAAATTAGGTAGGTTCTAAGCATAATTAGCTTTAATGACCTGGTCAACTAGCTTAATTACATTAAAATTAAGATTAACACATCGAACATAATGTTTAAAAATATAATGGTTAGGATATATTCCCTAGAGCTTCATATATTTTGTAAACGGAACCTTTTTGTTTGAAATAAAATATGCATTATTCATTTATCAATTGTTTTGATTTAAAATCGCATATTATTAATTGTCTTGTTTATCCTTAATTACTTATGTTCCTTCAAACTTAGTGTATGAGTGTCATATACAAGGGCATTTAAATATGAAGTTAGTATTTTAAAATAGTCCATAGACATCAAACAAATCGGGTACTTTATTTGTGGTTTATCTATAGCTGCAGCCATTCTATAAATGTATGGCGACCTTGATCCGGGATAGTCCATATGGTGACATGAGAATGAATGCACCTTATATGATGTGATCATAGGACTGGACCCAATTAGAAATGAATTTCTTATAATATCCGTTAAATAAAGAAATTCGTTTCAATCTACTAGAGGGTCATTTATGGATTTATCTGAATCTTGAGTGTACTATGAACTTCTGCATGGCAAGCTATGTCCTTTAATTTACAAAGGTGAGGTTGGTGTAGAAATCTCGACCAATAACCACATACTTTGGGGACATGATTTAGTGTGTAGCTGTGGACGTTTTACATAAATATGAAGTTCACTCATTCTTGCGAGATGTACATGAGTATATTCCTTCATAACTTTACATGGTATAATAATTAAGGTCCCGCATGTCCCATTGAACCATTATATCATGCTTATCCACCACAAGCTCAAGAACTTCCTTAAGATCCAAAGTCATCTTTAGAGGAAATGGTGATGCAGATGATGGCCAAGAATGAGGATATGATACAGAAGTCGTCAGCCAAGTTTGATGCATTACTCCAGAGTCAGGTAGCCTCTATAAAAACACTAGTGACCCAAGTGAGACAGCTAGCCAACAACTAGAGCTATGCACTAATAAGGGACACTATTAAGTGACATTGAAGATAACCCATGGAATCAAGAGAATTATAAGGACATTATAATTGGGAGTGAAGAAGAGTCATATATAGAGACTGAGGTGTCCATTCAAGAACCTGACCAAACATAATCTAGAATGTGTTTAGATAACCCTCCGTTCAGTGAGTGTATCTATGAGGAAGTTTCGGAGGATAAGAGAATTTGGGTAATCATATTTAAAATCTCATGGTACAAGAGAACACATCACAATATGGGGAAGTTAGCATCATTGACACTGCCTATGAGCTTGACAGAATGACACAACCATTCTAAGCCAAACATATTATAAGACACCATGATAGTCCATCTTTCCTTTCAAGATCTCCAAAAGACAAAAGTTTGAAAAAGGTGGCATATGCACTTTATTTGCAATATTATATTTGGAAGATGGGCTTAAATATTAATACTGTTTAGGACGTCTAAAACCACATTGAAGCCTCCTTAAAGAAAGTTCTTCAGAGAAAGTCCAGCTAAGGACTATAAACTAAGTGTTTCTTGAGAGGCAACCTAAGTATTTTTTAGCCATTGTCATTTTATATAATGATCTTAAGACATTATTGTGAAAATCTGACCATATTATGTTCGTCGATATATATATGGTTGTTTATTTAGTAGTTTTAGATGATGTTTGTGGGTGTTATCGCTGTAAGTCTTCACATGACTATAACTCATCCATTAGAGTCTCCTAGAGGTTTAAAGACTTGTTGCATACGCTAAATGCAGTTGTGATCTCTACGAAAGTGGCTTAATTAATTTATTTGTTATTTATTTTGTTGTTTTCATTTGCTCATTGCTCGAGAACAAGCAATAATTCAAGTTTAGGTGGTGTAATGAGTATTTATAATATACATTTTTTCAAGTGTATTTACAATTGATTTTCCCTCTAATTTATATTTTTGAATGCGTGGAATGCACCAATATTCCTTATTTTATTATTTATGGTGCATAATATGGAGAATTGAGAAAAAAGAAGTGAAAATAAAATTTTCCGAATTGCACCAATGATTTCTTGATTTGCATAGCCTTTAGTATTTTGTCTATAAGTTTCTCAAATAATGTCCAATTAAGGTGATTCAAGTTGTGTGGAAGACTCAGTTATCTATAACTTCATAATTTATATTGAAGACTGAATTAGATTCTTTCATGGTCATAATCGAGCTTGCAATTGATAGTTCTGCATGATTAGCTATTGGCATGCCAATGAGGAGCTCATTATCATGATAATGAGAGTCAGTGGCTAAATTTGGCCATTGGCACGCCACTCAGAAGCCTAGTGGCACACCACCAATGTGATAATTCCTAAATTAAATACGAAACTTTATTTTTATGATATTATATAAGAAGAATATCTAGGGTTACTTTATGGATGTTTTAGGTATAAAAATAAGCATATTTGAGGCCAAAACAATCTCTTAACTCATAAACAAACAACCAAGAACAAGATCAAAAAAGAATTAAGAAGAGAAGATTGAAGAACTTGGTGATTGAAGATTGACAACCCTTATGATTTATTTTATTTATCCCTTATTTATTAATTCTTTATTATTTATTATATTATACATAATATTATTGTTTATATTTTTCATAATGAACTAAATCTTGTTTTAGAATTATAATGAAACCTAATATGAACTTTTATTAATTGAATTTATTTTGTCATTGATTTGTGTCATTTTATGCATGATTATATATCATTTTCTATGCATAATGTGTTTTATTGTTTGGCCAATAATATGATAGTCGTGGTAAATCTTAATGAACCCAGAAATACAATGGAACCTAATATGAACTTTTTTAATTGAATTTATTTTGTGATTGATTTGTGACATTTTATGCATGACTATTTATCATTTTCTATGCATAATGCGCTTTATTACTTGGCTAACAATAGGATAATTGTGGTAAACCCTTTGAATTTGGAAAAAAAAAAGAGTTTTGGTTTAGCATTGAGAATTGACGTTTGATCTTATTCGAAAGAATAGATTTCCGTTAAAGATATGAATATACTTGCAGGGTATGTGTAACCATAAGTAGAGCTCGTTCTTAATAAAATTGGCTTAGATTAATTATTATATGAATATAGGTAACTGAACTAAGGTAATGTTTGTTTTTCCTCTGAAATCTGAATGAGTCTGAATGATCTGAAATTTTAATAAATGTAAATGCAAAATATCTGAATGATATCTTTGTTTTTGTTTTTTCAATATCTGATTATAAGTGATATCTTGTTTGTTTCAAAAGTTCAAAACGTTTGAAATATGGTAATTTGGTATATATATTGTTAGTGTTCCTAGAACATGCCAAGGATCTAATAAGCAAGAAAAGGTGTTCATAAATCATTATAAGTTGCGAAATTACTTATATTGAATGGATTTGAGCTTTTAAAATTTTGAGAAGAAGAAGATCTCCAAGATCTTTCCTTGTTGATTCCAAGCTTTGAGTTGGTTTCCAAGATCCTTCCTTTGATGATTCCAAGCTTTGAGTTGGTTTCCTTATCACCTTAGTTGATTCCATGAAGTGCTAGCTTTGTTGATTTTGCAACAAAATCAAAGAGATGAGAGAAGGCCATTCACGCCCATGGAGGAGTATTCTAGGGTTTTAGTTTTGTTCAAGTGTGTTCTAATGAGAGAGAGAGATATTTTTAGGTAAAACCAATTTACCCTTTTACCTAAACAAGGTAGTTGGGTAAATGGTTTCACCAAAACCATTCCAAGGTGGTTGGAAAGTTGGTGGCTTGGCATAAATGCCAACTACCCTCCCAACTACCACATGTGAAGTGGGTCCCACAAACCATTCCAAGGTGGTTGGAAAGTTGGTGGCTTGGCATAATGCCAACTACCCTCCCAACTACCACATGTGAAGTGGGTCCCACATTTGAATTCAAAATTCAAATGGATTCTACAAATGTTTGCCGCGGCTCGAATTCATTTAATCCGATTAAATAAATTTCCGTCGCTAAATAATTAAATCTAATTTAATTAAATGACGACGCCTCGTAAATATATTACGAATACCGTTTACGAATTAATTTTAAATTAATTCGTTCGCTCGTATTAAAGTCCAACTTTAATTTCGTAATGAAATCCAATTCATATTAATATCTCCAATATATTAATTTTAGCCCATACAGATAAATTAAATAGAAAAATCAAATTTAACTATTAAATTTATTCTACCGATTATTCCAAATTAATCGCGTTCTCTCTATTCCGAACACATTTAATCCCAGATTAAATAATACCTCAATTAATCCCAGATTAATTTTCTCCATCTTAATTAATCCCAGATTAATTCTCTCTCTTAATTAATCCCAGATTAATTCTAATTCGAGTCAACTGTCATCGGTGAATCTTTGGGAAGCGACCCAAGAGATCCCTGGATATGTTGGCAGTAAATATGGTCATCGGATTATCCGAATACGTGCGTACCTCGTACCACGTGCTTACCGATTTACAAGACATGGTTGGCTTCTAGCAAAACACCGTGCCTACCCAATTCTCCAGAAATATTCTTACTGGAATATATAATCTATGTCAGGCGTAGTATACGTAGTATTGCGTATTACGATCCAGTATCGAATGTCACGTGCTAGGCCTGGGGCTGGAACTGTGTCTGCCCTGTACGAAGCACATGTCGGATGTCTGGTAACTAGTCTCTATGATCAGATGAACATGACCTAGTCATATCATCCCGATGACTGCAGTACTTAAGAGTACTAGTTCCGTATCCTACGTGACATCATCTATACTATGACTGGAGTGATACTTCCGTCTTGACATCACACCCAATACACTACGATTCTCAATATACCCAGCAAAGGCGTACACAGAACCTGTTAAAGCCCTGGATGACCAAGACCAAAGCATATTGATTGTCGCAAGTATTAGCGGTGCAAGTCTCAGGTTAAAACCAAATACACCTACCCTGATTTCGGACTTCCATATACACATAGTCAGACTACCAATGGAATTCTGAGGGGTCTATCCAGAGCGAAGCTGTTTCCATACCATCGGTAAACACAACCTCCTATTACACTTGCATGAGTATCCAATACCCAAATATATGAGAACTATGCTGTTACGCTTCCATAACACGTACAAATGTAATACTAGTCTATTCCGCATTATCGATGTCCAATCTCGATAATACTACGACTAGGGATATTTAATGATTAATCCTTCGTGGACTGATACTGTCTCATATCATCTCAATCCAGGAACTAATCATAAAGACCTCCTATCATTTATACATCTAGGTGATCTAATCACAAATGATAAGAGTGCAATCTCCTTTGTCACATAGTTAATTTGTACAACAACACCATGATCTATACAAATAGTGACGCTATGGGTCATAACTGTCCAACAATCTCCCACTTGGCCCATAGCCTGTCACTCGGGTGTCTTACACCCGAACTATGTACGGTTCGCTCAAAATTGCTGAGGAAAGGCTTTCGTTAGCAGATTTACGTAATCATCGTTTGATGTGATTTATTCGATCATCACATCGCCATGATGTATGATCCGAACGAATCAGATGAATAGTTGAAGTATATATCTGGATCGTTGATGAGACCATTAATTCTTTAGCTTGTGCTGACGCCTAGCTCAGCTGCTAACAGAACTATATCTAATCTAATTAGATTTATCATCGACCAAAATGGCTTCTATTGCTGCCTCAGCCGCATCAATAACCTGCATTTGTTGTTTATTCGGTAACAGTATCTTGCTTGGAAGATTTACAGCTTACTGTTCCGTTATTCAAACTGTATAGTACCGTTATTTTTATCGGTTAGGAAACTTGCAGCAGTGATCCCAGTCACTTCAAGTTCTTCTTCTCCATAGTTTAAGATATCATCCTTAGTTCTCTAAGATACTAACAGATGTTCTTAATATTAATCCAGTGACTATCACTTGGATTGACCTGTTTGTGAATCCATATGCTCAAAGTATATGAGACACCATGTCGCATACATTTTTCAATGTATGAGTTCTTAGAGAGTGTTAACAACTTTAAATCTATCCCAGTAGATCTTTATTCCTAGAATAAAGGTTGTTTCTCCCAAGAATTCTACGGAGAATTTTCATGAAAACCAAGCTTTCAATTCCCAGATTGTTATATGGAATATCATTTCCAAGAAATGACATATCATCATTATTAGGACATTCACTGTCAGTGCGCTCCCACTAACCTCCTTATATACACAAGAATCATTTCTCGTTTTGAATTAAATCATAAACCATTATGATTACATCGAAACGATAATTCCAAAAACCTAATGCTTGCTTCAATCCAAACATGGATCGAATAACCTGCAAACATTGTTTGCTAGTTTTGATACGACAAAACCGTTAGGATGTTGTAAACATCCTCCAAAAGGTTTCCTTTTTAGGAAATCAATTTTCCCGTTCAGCTGCCATATTTCATAAATGAAACATGCAGCATCAGCAAGCATTATCCAAATGGATTTAACGTGGCAACAGGTAAAAGATTTCGTTATAATCAACACAATGTTGATAACGATACATTTCCGCTACAAGCGTAGCTTAGTACGTTGGTATGTTGCCTTCCATGTATGTCTTCCTTGAAGACTTATATAGTACCAATAGGCACAATGCCTTGCGGTACAACAACTAGTGTCCAAACATAGTTGTTATACATGGAATCCATTTCGGACTCATGGCACTTTGCCATAATTTGGAGTCGATACCTTGTATCACTTCCTCATACGTAGTTAGTTCGTATTCCTCAATAAGATTGGCATCTTTATGAGGTGAGATCAGAAACCCATACCCCAGGTTGTTTTCTGACTCTCTCCGACTTACGCAGTTCTTGTGTATTCGAAGATTGTGGTACAATTTCATCCTTGATGAACTGTTTGTGTTCCATTAAGGACTTGGTGCCTTGAACAGTATAACTCCGATTTTTCATCGAGTTTTACTATCCTCCCACTTACCACTGTATATCAGTATTCCTCTTAGAAAAAACCGCATGGTGAGCAACAATTACATTGTTCTCAAGTGAGTTGTATAAGTACTATACTTTGGTTTCCCTAGGATAACCTACAATTGGCACTTATCCAATTTGGGTTCTTATTTGGTATCGCCCAAACATATGCTTAGCATTCCTAAATAAACAGGAATGAGAAAACCCAGTTTCTTTCCTATTCATATCTAATATGAAGTCTGTCAAACAGATTTTCATGGAACCTTATTCAAAATAAGTATTGCACTGTTAATGTTTATCCTTTGAAGGAAAATGGTAGCTCAGAGTGACTCATGATTAAACTTATCATGTCCAACAAAATTTGGTTTCTCCGTTCGGACACACCGTCAAATTGACGTGTTCCGATAAGAGTCCTTATTGAAAGAATACTATAATCTTTCAATTATTTGAGAAACTTATTGCTTAAGTATTTTCCATCTCGGTCCTACTGTGATGGTTTTTAATACTTTAGCCGATATGTTTGTCTACTTCGTGTCGAAACTCTAAAAGTTCCGATTTGTGTTTCATAAGAGACACATAACCACAACGTGATGCCACATCCATAAAGGTTACAAAGTATTCATATCCACTTCTAGCCTAGCTAGACATGGGCCCACTTACGTCACTGTGAACGAGGGCTAACAGATCGATGACACTTACACTTTTACCAAGTAAAAGGTATTTTAGGTACTTTACCTAATAAACTAGATTCGTAGACATCATTTGAATGGAATCAAATCCGTCCTAGTATCCACTCTTCAAAAGTGTGGATATACGAGTCTTGTTTAATGTGTCCCAGACAACACTGCCACAAATAAGTCTTATCTGATCATCAATCAGTTTGAGCTATTTGTTCGTCATATTATATGTTTGAGATTTATTTATATTCAAAATAAAAATACTGTTATTTACATCTAATGTGTTTATCTCAATATCATCTTTATAAAATAAAACACTTTAGTGTTCTAGAATATAAAGGTATACTCGCAACGAGTTATACTCGATATAGAGATAATGTTTCTAGTCAAACTAGTTACATTATAACAGTTTCCTAATTTAAGTACACACCTGAAGGGTAGTTCCTAAACTTAGGTATCTATGGTAAAACAGCGACTTTCGTCCCGTTTCCGATTCGCAGATCGATCTCATCTGAAGTCAGGATCCTGCTTACAAGCAGATGCTGCAAATCAGTACATATTTTTTTTATGTACCACATTTAGTATCTAAAATCCAATTTTAATACTATTAGTGAACATATTTATAACAAACATATTTGAAGTCAGAACCTTGTCATGTCTTCTATTCCTTCATGTCTGCTTTGTCCATACGACAGTCATGCTTCAATGACCCCGTTTGCCACAATTTAGGCAGACATTTTGGGATATGTCCTTTATTTTCCTAGAAGATTATAATGATTTTGCATTTGCCCTTTTCATATTCCAGAAGTCTTTGGCCAAGCCTTGGCCTTCTAGAATATCGAAGTAAGGTGCGCCTTGCACTACTTGCCTTATTGCAAAGTTTGGCTTTGTCTCCTTGAGAATAGCCATTAACTCTCCAAGAGTTGTTTATTGTAATTTAATACTTCTACGATCTAAGAATAGATCTATGAGGATCCTTCAATTTCATTATCATACTTTAAAGATCTAATCCTTAATTCTGATTAAGAAATTAAGGAGTCATTATGGCAAGCATAATGGATTAAGCACTAAAGTTATCATCACATGAATCTTCCAAAGATCATGCTCTACTATTTGCTTAACTCTGGGCTTTGCCCTAATATGTTATTTTATCAAATAAAGTAACTTATTAGTTTCCAGGACCATCCTGAAATTTATTCCCAATTTGAAAATTAAAGTCGTCTAAAAACACATTTTCCCTAGGATAATGTTTTAAACTCTAATCTTTCAATTTAATCTTGATTCTAATAGTCCAACTATTTAATCAACGATTTCAGGTACAATCTAATGTAATGATTACTATAATCTAACTATATAACTTATTACAATTTTATTAGTTAAAATCAAATATATATTGATTACTATAATCCAATTATATAATCATTATAAGTGATCGGTAAAATTCAAATATATTGATTACTATAATCCAATTATATAATCAACTATAAATGAAGGGTAAAATTCAAATATATTGATTACTATAATCCAATTATATAATCAACTATAAATGAAGTAGTTTGAATACAGTCCAACTGTTTAATTAAAACAACAATAAATATTAGTCCAACTAATATATAATTTATTTGACGAATGATATTTGATTGAGCGCGTATGGCAAGTGACTAAACGAATATTGCAAATCTAATACTTGCCTCCCACTATTTTTCGGCGAGCCTCTAACCCTCTGTGGAGTACTCGGGAAACCTAGTTTCCTAGTGGGCTAGGATCCCGTTAAATAACACACAATCTTGACTTTGGCCAATAAATTGTATGATACTTAACTAGGTAGATCTCTAAGATCAATTAGATCTCATCCAATTCCTAGATCCAGTAGCTTGAAATCCAAGTCCGAAACATACATCTTATATATGCCAATATATCAAATATATTACCTAACCTTTTTCCTCTGAATCAACTAAGCCTTGGCTTTGGCACAACAAACTTAATGATCCCAGTTAAGCGGAACCCATTGACATGGAAAGCTTCGTAATCAATGTCGATGGACAAGAAGTGATCTTGACTTTGGCCAACAAATCACGACTTGGACAAGACACCGATATGGAACAAAACTCTCATGATTCAAACACATCCGCAATTGACAAGGTCTTGACTTTGGCCAACAACCAATGCCAACTTTGGATCTTGAGCAAGAATCACTCAACGAAGGAAAAAACGCTTAATATGTTTTGAGGGTTTTTCGCGTAAATTGACAACCAATTTATTATCTTTGATTAGGTCTCATCATACACCCTTAAGCATGCATTCTAAAAGCATAATAAGGCGCGATAAATAAATAAATTAATAATGATATGCGGATGGATATGTCACAAATTATTCCTAGAACAAATCACTCATTTTCCTCTCCCCGGCTAGAACTATTCTAATTTCTACCCAATTAAAAAATACAATAAAGAAACCTCATTTACATTTAGGGGAATATGTGAGAAGAGAATATAATGAGAAGGAGATAAAAGGCTGGAACGCAGGTCCAATTTAAAAATTCTAAATTTATTACAATTTCCAAAATTGCCCTCGCCCTTCTAATATCCATCCGATATACATTATTCATACACACACATTCATGTATTCATACAAATCATGTTATTCAATCAATATAATCCAATTAATTAATCTTTGAATTAATGACCATCCAATGTTCAAACAACGATTTGATTTGCGTGAGTCAAACTCGTTTAAGAATAAATACTCAAAGTAAGTATTCTTGAATTATATTGAACTACAACTTTAAATCCAATTTATTTGTATTCAATACTAATTCCAATTTAATTCCAAATTAAATATATACACTTACTTATAAGCCTTAAAGACTTGGATTCCAAATCCAATCTTAATGGGTCTCAAAGGCCCAATAACATATAATGTCATTTTAATTAAAGTCCAATGGACTTTTAATTAATTCTTAAGGCATGAGCTTTGGCCATAATGGGTCAAACCCAAAATGCCAAGGCCCAATAGGAATCACCATATTGCCTACAAATTAAATTAGGCCCAATTAAATTCTTTAAAGGGTCAAGTGATATATTTGGACTTTATGGAATTGGTTTTGGGCCAAATTGGATCCAATCCAAAAGTCCAAAACCAAACTTAGTCAAACCAAGCCCATTAAACCCAAATACACACTTTTAGCCCAATTCATAATTAAAGGCTTATTAACATAATTATAATATTCCAAATATCACAATTACTTTAATTAAAATGTATTAACATTAAATCAACATCCTCAATCGTTTCAAGTCATCCAATGATCAACGAAACAAAATTACCAAGATTTAGGGCATACTCCTATTCGGCCAACACATCAAAATTGGGGAAATTTGTTCCAAACAATATTTAATCAAATTGATCCAACCAATCATCAATTAAAATACATTCAAGCATACTTTATCATCCAATTTCATAATTGCATGCTTAAATCAATTTTACCCAATTTCAAGCTTTATGACATACTTGGCAATTTGGGGATTTTTCGTCCGATTCGAATTCAATCCAATTGATTCCGCAATCGACATTAAATCATCATCCCGAATGATTTCCAACACATCCAATTGTCAAAAATCAAAAATCCCAAGACATTAAAGGGCATCACATTTTCGGCCAAGGAGGAAATTTGGGGGAAAAATGATCCAATCAAATTTTCTTGAAATTGACCCAATCAATCTTCAATTCAAACACAATTAAGCATACAAATCCATCCAATTTAATTTATCATGCTCAAAATCAAGTTTGCCCAAATTTTAGCCCTAACTTTTTCATGCTTTTAACCTAAGCTCTTGATGCCATTGTTGGAGTTCTATAGGTCCCAAGATCAAAACTCAAGCATGAAACACAAGTGAATACAACGACGGAAGTGCGGAATACTTACATCGAGCGGTTGAGCGACGATTTTGGCAACACAAATTCGAATTCTGCTCACTTTTTCAAGGCAGTGGGCTGCTGTGAATAGTGAATTTCGCCCCTTGTCTTCATGATTTGAAGCTCCAAGCTTCATCATTTGAATCCCGGCTCTTGGGTAAGCTTCCCTATCACCTTCGCATTGATCCCGGAGTGTGCTAGCACTCTTGTTTTGCCACAAAACGCACTTGGCTTCCCTCCATTTTCGGTCACTGCCCAGCAAAACCAGAAATGGCGTGAAGAGAGGAAGAAGAAGAAGAAGAGAGAGAGGAGGGAAAATGTGTTCTACTTTTTTGTGTGTGTGTTGTGTATCTAATACACATGAAATTCATTCCAAATTCATTTCACACACATTTGACTTTAATTGCCAACCACACACATCACTCATCACATCAAGTCAACTCAATCAAGTTGTCAAGTCACATCACTCAAAGTGACAAGTGATTTGACGCTTGATGCGACTAATGATTTGACGCTTGATTTGACTTGCGTGCCGCACTCGAATTCGAAATGCGAATGCGCTCGCAAATAATCTCGGGCTCGGATTCACTAATTCTAAATTAACGAATTTTCCGTCGCGTCGTAATTAAATGATTACGCCTAGCGAAATCACTATTCATGTCTCTAACGAATTAATTCTAAATTAATTCGCTCGCCCGAATTAAAATCTAATTTTAATTCCGCGTCGAAATCCAATTTCGTTTAATATATCAAATATATTAATTAATCGATTAATTCCAATTAATCATTCTCTCTCTTTAAATTGATATTTTATCCCAGATAAAATATCTCTGTAATTAATCCCAGATTAATTTTCTCTCTCATCATATTAATCCCAGATTAATAAAAGTCCGAGTCATACGTCATCGGTGAATCTTTGGGAAGCGACCCATGAGATCCCCGATATGTTGGCAGTCAAATCGGTCATCGGACTATCCGAACACGTGAGTACCAAGTACTACGTTTTACCGATTTACAAGACAAGGTTGGCTTCTAGCAAAGCACCAAGTCTACCCAATTCTCCGGACATATCCATCTAAGAATATTTAAGATCTGTATCAAGCGTAGTATACCAAGTATCGTGTATATCGGCCCAGTATCGGATAGTCACGTGCTAGGGCTGGGGCTGGATAAGTGTCTGCCCCGTCCGAAGCACATGTCGGATGTCTGGTAACTAGTCTCTATAATCGGATATGCATGACCTAGTCATAATATCCCGATGGTTGCGCAACACTTAAGAGCACTAATACCGTATCCTGCGTGACATCATCTCCACTATGACTAAAGTGATACTTCCGTCTTGACATCACATCCAATACTCTACGATTCTCAATATACCCAGCAGTTGGCGTACACAGAACCGGTTAGAGTCCTAGACGACCTCAACTAAAGTATATTGATTTTCGTAAGCATTAGCGGTGCAAGTCCCAGGTTAAGACCAAATACACCTACCCTGATGTCGGACTCCCATAGACACATAGTCATAATACCAATGGGATTCCGAGGGGTCTATCCAGAGCGAAGCTGTTTCCCGTACCATCGGTGAAACACAACCTCCTATCGCACTTGCATAAGTATCCAATACTTAAATATATGAGAACTATGACGTTGTGCCCTCACAACGCGCACAAGTGCAATACTAGCCTATTCCACATTATCGATGTCCTGTCTCGATAATACTCTAGCTAGGGATATTTAATGATTAATCCTTCGTGGACTGATACTGTCTCATATCATTCTCAATCCAGGAACTAATCATATGGACCTCTCTTCATTTATATATCTAGGTGATCTAATCACAAATGATAAGAGTGCAATCTCCTTTGTCACATAGTTAATTTGTACAACAACACCGTGATCTGTACAAATAGTGACGCTATGGGTCATAACTATCCAACAATTTCATGTTACAAAATTCAAAAAACTGCAGTCCACTGCACAGTGAAATTCGGCCATGTGAAGAAATTTTTAATTTTTGATTCATTTGATTTGTTTCAAATCTAATCATGCATAACTCTAAGTTATCATATTCTAAGCATGCTCAAAGCATCAATTTGAAAGAATCATGTTCAAAACATAAAAGCCCCAAATTTTAGACTCAAGAACCTTAAAATTTTCATGCTTAAAATTGGCTCTTGATACCATTGTTAGTGTTCCTATAACATGCCAAGTATCTAATAAGCAAGAAAAGGTGTTCATAAATTCATTATAAATTGTGGAATTACTTACATTGAATGGATTTGAGCTTTTAAAATTTTGAGAAGAAGAAGATCTCCAAGATCTTTCCTTTGTTGATTCCAAACTTTGAGTTGGTTTCCAAGATCCTTCCTTTGATGATTCAAAGCTTTGAGTTGTTTGAATGAAGATCTCCAAGATCATTCATTTGAAGATTCCAAGCTTTGATTTGGTTTCCCTATCACCTTAGTTGATTCCATGAAGTGCTAACTTTGTTGATTTTGCAACAAAATCAAAGAGATGAGAGAAGGCCATTCATGCCCATGGAGGAGTATTCTAGGGTTTTAGTTTTGTTCAAGTGTGTTCTAATGATAGAGAGAGAGATGTCTTTAGGTAAAACCAATTCTAAACAAGGTAGTTGGGTAAATGGTTTCACCAAAACCATTCCAAGGTGGTTGGAAAGTTGGTGGCTTGGCATAAATGCCAACTACCCTCCCAACTACCACATGTGAAGTGGACCCCACATTTGAATTCAAAATTCAAATGGATTTTACGAATGTTTGCCACGGCTCGGATTCGTTTAATCCGATTAAATGAATTTCCGTTGCTAAATAATTAAATCTAATTTAATTAAATGACGACGCCTCGTAATATATTACGAATGTCGTTTACGAATTAATTCTAAATTAATTCGTTCGCTCGTATTAAAGTCCAACTTTAATTTCGTAATGAAATCCAATTCATATTAATATATCCGATATATTAATTTTAGCCCATACGAATAAATTAAATAGAAAAATCAAATTTAACTATTAAATTTATTCTACTGATTAATTCCAAATTAATCGCGTTCTCTCTCTTCCGAACACATTTAATCCCAGATAAAATAATACCTTAATTAATCCCAGATTAATTTTCTCCATCTTAATTAATTCCAGATTAATTCTCTCTCTTAATTAATCCCAGATTAATTCTAATTCGAGTCAACTGTCATCGGTGAATCTTTGGGAAGCGACCCAAAAGATCACTGGATATGTTGGCAGTAAATACGGTCATCGGATTATCCGAATACGTGCGTCCCTCGTACCACGTGCTTACCGATTTACAAGACATGGTTGGCTTCTAGCAAACCACCGTGCCTACCCAATTCTCCAAAAATATTATTACTGGAATATATAATCTATGTCAGGCGTAGTATACGTAGTATTGCGTATTGCGATCCGGTATCGAATGTCACGTGCTAGGCCTGGGGCTGGATCTGTGTCTGCCATGTACGAAGCACATGTCAGATGTCTGGTAACTAGTCTCTATGATCAGATAAACATGACCTAGTCATATCATCTCGATAACTGCAGTACTTAAGAGTACTAGTTCCGTATCCTACGTGACATCATCTCCACTATGACTGGAGTGATACTTCCGTCTTGACATCACACCCAATACACTACGATTCTCAATATACCCAGCAAAGGCGTACACAGAACCTGTTAAAGCCCTGGACAACCAAGACCAAAGCATATTGATTTTCGCAAGTATTAGCGGTGCAAGTCTCAGTTAAAACCAAATACACCTACCCTGATTTCAGACTTCCATAGACACATAGTCAGACTACCAATGGAATTCTAAGGGGTCTATCCGAAGTGAAGCTGTTTCCGTACCATCGGTAAACACAACCTCCTATTACACTTGCATGAGTATCCAATACCCAAATATATGAGAACTATGCTGTTACGCTTCTATAACACGCACAAATGTAATACTAGTCTATTTCGCATTATCGATGTCCAATCTCGATAATACTACGACTAGGGATATTTAATGATTAATCATTCGTAGACTTATACTGTCTCATATCATCTCAATCCAGGAACTAATCATAAGGACCTCATATCATTTATACATCTAGGTGATCTAATCACAAATGATAAGAGTGCAATCTCCTTTGTCACATAGTTAATTTGTTCAACAACACCATGATCTATACAGATAGTGACGCTATGGGTCATAACTGTCCAACATATATCCTTATAAGTATTATGTACACTTATTAAAAATTTTAAACACATGAACAATGGCCACTATTATGGTACCCAAGGGTATTAAATACCCTTGGGTACAAACATGCATTTGTTGTTTGATTCATATTTGCAATGTTGTTTTTCAACTCAATGTTTTCTTTGTCATACTAAAAAAATAATGCATCAATAGTTGATAATTTTCAAAGAAAATTTTGTATCATAATACATGCGATAACTATCTTTATCTGAATATTAGATGGATATGGCGACATTAGTTTTAAAATTAAGAAGCGGGCTTTTAGAACACCAAAAGCACGCTCAATAACATTCTTTAATTTGGCATGACCTTGGTTAAACATCTATTCTTTCCCTTTAGCTCAACCACCACTACAAAAATCATTCAACCAATAATGTACATGACGATATAGCGCCATGAATCCTCTTGTGTGCTTGTATGCCGCATCAACGAAATAGTAATTTTCTGCGTAAGATATTATTTTTTCATATAGTCCCAACCATTTTTAAGTTGTTTTAGCATTACCGTTCTTCCAGTGGTCTTATATATTTCTTCTCCAATTCGAGCCCAAGCACTTAGATTTAATGTTCCTCCTGATCTAAATTCATTATTCACCCCAATGAGACAAAGATCAATAAATTGATTTCTTTGGATGGGATTGGTCCAATTTGCTATATCAACTCTAATATTTTTAGCAATCCACAATCAAATCAGATGATTTATATAAACTAAACCACAATTACTAATAAATATCTGAACTAGTGTGCGTAAATAAGAATATATGTCAAAAATAGAAAATAGAAAGCAATAATGCAATCTATAACAATCAATCTATTTGTTCAACATCTAAACAAATTTTCCAGTATGAAGCATAAAATATATATAACAATATTTATAAAAACTATATAACATACCTTAACAATGGATATGATAACAATGTCTAAGGAGCCAGATTGTCACGTGGCCGAACTGAAGAAAACCTTTGAATTGCTAAGGAAGCATAACTTAAAGCTCAACCCGGAGAAGTGTGCTTTCGGAGTGGCCTCGGGAAAGTTTTTGGGCTATATGGCAAGCTCCCGAGGCATAGAAGCAAATCCGCAGAAAATACAAGTCGTTCTGGGCTTAAAGTCTCCCAGGACGATAAAAGAAGTGCAAAGCCTGACCGACAGAGCGGCCGCATTAAACCAATTTATTTCCCGAGCAACCGAAAAGTGCCACCATTTCTTCAAAGTCGTCAAGAGGGCAAAAAAGGAAGTCAACTGGACGCCAGAATGTGAGGAGGCCTTCATGCAGTTAAAACAATTCCTGACGCAGCCCTCACTTCTAGCAAAGCCGTCCCTATATGAGACCTTATACTTATATTTAGCTGTTTCGGAGCATGCAGTAAGTTCAGTATTAGTGCAAGAGGCCGATAAAGTTCAAAGGCCAGTGTATTATGTTAGTAAATCTTTATTAGATGCTGAGACCAGATATCCAGCACATGATCTGGTCTCATTGTCATTAATCACTGCGGCCCAGAAGTTACGACCTTACTTCCAGGCCCATCCTATTGGGGTTTATACCGATTATCCTTTGAGGCAGATTCTGCAGAAACCGGAGGTCTCGGGCAGGTTAATGAAAAGGTCGGTAGAGTTGAGTGAACACAACATTTCTTACCTCCCAAGGGCAGCGGTAAAAGGGCGGGCTCTGGCGAACTTTGTTGCTGAATTCACAGAACCCCTGATTTTGATCGTTGGGGAAGACAAATGGGAGAACTCAGTAGATGGATCTGTCAACTCACAAGGTAATGGGGCCGAAATCCTATTAAAAAATGATAAAGGTGAAGAAGTATTGTTCGCCTTGAGATTCGCCTTCGAGGCCACAAACAATGAGGCGGAGTATGAGGCAATTTTAGCCGGTTTAAGGTTATGCACAGTGATGGGCGTCCACGACGTAGTTGTAAGAAGCGACTCCCAGCTGGCCGTTCAGCAGCTGAAGGGAGAGTTCCAAGCCAGGGAGCCGAGTATGATAGCCTATTTGGCTAAGGTAAAAAGATTGGTGGGAAAAATAGGGAACGTACATTTTGAGCAAGTCGGCCGGGAAAACAACTATGAGGCAGACTCTTTAGCACGGCTCGCATCTTCGATAAGGTCGGAAAATCCTAGAATAGTCCCTCTAATTTACCTCCGAGAAAAAAGCATGGGAGAGCTCGGGGTAGCGGTGCTGGATATGGAAAGCGAATCTTCATGGATGCAACCAATCAGAAGATATTTGGAGACTGGGGAGACACTCGAAGACAAGAAGGAAGCCAGGAAGCTGAAATTTAAAAGCACCAAGTTTTCCTTGATCGAATGAGTGCTATACCGAAAGGGCTATACGGTACCCCTCCTGAGATTTTTAGCAGAAAAGGAGGCTGACTATGTGCTCAGGGAAATTCATACGGGAATCTGTGGGAGTCACGCCGGAGGACAATCAATTGCCTTTAAAACTTTAAGGCAAGGGTTCTACTGGCCAACCATGCATCAGGACGGTATAAGGGTGGCCCACAAATGTGAAGGATGCCAGAAGAATGCCAATATTCACCACCAGCCAGCAGAGCAGTTGACTTCCATGTCCAGTCCTTGGCCGTTCGCCCAGTGGGGGCTGGATATCATCGGGCCGATGCCGATGTGGCGAGGGCAAGCGAAGTACGCCATTGTTGCCATAGATTATTTCAACAAATGGGTGGAAGCTGAACCCCTATCTGCTATCACAGAGAAGAAAGCTACGAAGTTTTTGAAGAAAAATATTATCTGCAGGTTCGAAATTCCTCGGGCCGTCATCACCGATAACGGAAAACAGTTCGATAGCAAAGGCTTCAGGAAGCTCTGTGAAGACCTCCAAATAGCCTTAAGATTCACCTCACCTGCCCATCCCAAGTCTAACGGGCAGGTTGAGGCGACAAACAAAACCATTAAGGCAAATCTTAAATCTCGGCTTGGAGCCTGCAAGAGCTTATAGGTCTAGGAGTTTCCGGAAGTGTTGTGGGCGCACCGGACGACCTGTAAGGATTCCACAGGGGAAACTCCGTTTTCCTTATCATACGGATGCGAAGCAGTTATTCCAGCAGAGATCGGAATAACTACCTACAGGGTCCTACATTTTAAGGACGGACAAAATGAAGAACTCATCAGAAGTCATCTCGACCTGATCGAAGAAAAGAGAGAGAAGTCGACTATGAAGGCGGCAATATATCAGCAAAGAATGGCCCGTTTCTACAACAAAAAAGTTCGGACCCGTGTCTTTCTTCCAGGTGACCTGGTATTGAGAAGGGTCACCTTGAACACTCGAAGGCCGGAGGAAGGTTCGTTAGGTGCCAAGTGGGAAGGGCCCTATAAAATTGTGGAGGTGGTAAGGCCGGGTGTCTATATTTTGGAACAGCTGGATGACACGTGGTTAAGGAAGCCTTGGAATGCCGAGATGTTGAGAAAATACTGTTGGGGTTGGTGCTCAGAGCGCCAATTCCCGGTTGTATTTCTGTTAAATACTTTTGTAAAACATTATTATTATGAATAATATATGCAGTTTCTATAATATAATCTATCTTTCTATATGGTAAAGACGTAATGACCCTAGAATGATTAGTCATGATACAGTTGCAAAAGCGTCGCAACGGACATTGAGAAGTATCATGACGTTGTCATTCTCAGACAGTTCCTGGTCAAGGTTTATACTACTTGGTCAGTATAGTAAACCCGTTGAGACCGGTACATTTCGTATACTGGAATATATGATTCCAATGGTTTCTCAATGAACCATTAGTCTTGGAGACTAGTATAGACGTGTAGGTGTTTATAGCGGATAAACACTGAACGACTCACCGAAGATTCTTAATGGATGGTACACCAGCGTCAATAAGAATCTTCTTGGGTTGAGTAGCACTTGTGATTCTTAGACTTGAGATGCCATTGTGGGCACATGAGACATATTCTACACTTAGACGGCAGTCACGTCACCGATCTATTTAGATCAGACCTCCGCCTATTCGTTGGGTGTAGACAGATCCTTAGGGTGTCCTATGTGTATCAAGATAGGATCCGTCAGTTCTGTGTATCAGAGCATATGTAGTCCATATGATTAGCAATCAGATAAAACCATGGGCCCGTGGTAAATTTTAGAAGCTAGTTCTAAACATTCTTTTAGAGATTGCTAATAGAATAGTCGATTGGATAATCCCGATAGAGATTTGACGTTTACATCTATATCTCTGGGATTTATCCGGATACATGTGACGGAGAAATTATACATTTGCCATGACCTCGACCTGTATGGTTCAGCGAGATTATCCGTGATCGTCATAATCTACGGGTGGATAGATTATGGACACGAAATTAGATTTCGTGACAGATATACCTGAATCTAGAGAGTCTCAATAATGAAACATACTCGTAGAGCACTAGAGCAACATTAATAAATAATATTGATTATTTATAAAGTCGTTTAAAGGTTAAACGCAAGATACGTGCTAAAGGGACTAGATAGTCATTTGCTTAATTATTGTGTATTTACATTTAATACTTGATTAATTTAAATACACATTAATTAATAGTCAAAATGAGTTATTTGACTTATATCCTAAATGAATATATGTATTAATATTTAATGTAAATATTATACATATATTTAATATATTTGTATTTAATTAATTAATTAATTATTTAATTGTTAAATGATTAAATTAATTAAAATATAAATATCTTAACTTTGGATATTTGATTTAAATGATTAAGTTGCCTTTGTTGACCAAGTTATAAATATCTAATAAAGTGTTTTTGGATATTTAATCAACTTGATCAAATTTATGTGAAATAAAATTGAAATGAATTTGGTGTATTTGGCTTAGCCAAATTCGGCCAAGGCATGTTTTGCCACAAGTATATATTGTTTTTCATTTCATTTTATTTCTAACCTAATACACTTTTCATAAAACTCCATTGAAAGAAACTAAGGAACCAAGTGAAGGAGAAAAGGAAAAAAACTAAAGAAAAGCTTGGATTTTGTAAGTTTTTCAAACTTACTATTAGAAAGGAAATTGTTCCTTAGGATCTAGGCAACATCTTGTGATGTTCTTAAGTTATTCTTTTCTTTATTTCTTGTGTTTTTATGATGGAAATTTTTATTGAAAGTGTTGAGCATGTATTGTGAAGGAAGGTTGTGACTATTGTAGTTGTAAGCCTTCTTTTAAGGTTTTGGAAACCATGTTGCTAATCTAGAGTTATTGACCCACTCTCAAATGACCTAGATTTGATCTTGAGTTGTTTCATTGTGTTGAGACTTGGATTGGATGGAAGAATGATGATTGAAGTAATTGATTTAATGTATTTGGTCTAATTTGTCCAATTTGAGGAAATTGAAAAATTAGGATTCATGACTAATTCCAAATTTGGGGCTTTTCATATATGTTGTGTATTTGTGTGTGTATATGATGCATATAAAGTTTCATGTTCATTGGATTACATCTTGATGTGTTTTGAAGCATGAAATGACAAATGGCACCATTGTGGTGCTCTCGGCTTTGATGATGATTTTTGGGATTTTTGGGCTTTTGGTGTTTTGATGTTTTGAACATGATAAGTTCATCTTAGAAATGATTTAGAATCATTCAAAATTGATTAGATCAATTTTGGACTAAAATGGACAAAATAACAAAGTAAGGGTAATTTGGTAAATTCACTTAAATATGATTTATTGAATTTTATTTCATAATTTGATTATTGGAATATTAAATAAATATGTTTATTTAATTAATCCGAGAAAAAATTTTGAAATCTGAAAATCGGATTTTCACCGCTTCCGCTGCGTTACCGGATTCACCTAATATGATTAGCCTTCATTGAATCAATGTTTAATCATGTTTTCTTGACTTTATGCATGCTTATTAGGATCTAATTGGTTAGATTTAGGGTGTATGACACTTAGCGGAAAATCCATAATTAATAAGGTTTGAATGTAATTATGTATTTGATGCATGTTATATGGTCCGTCTTGTCAATACGGTTTATGAATACTTCTTTGTGACTACATCCGAGACCGTGCCTCTGCTGTGAGGATGTAGCCGATAAAGATTTATTTATACCGGATGTATATCAGATACTAGGTAAATTCAAGTAAAAGCGGAATTCTGAACGTGCCCTAGCTGTCAGGATTACGTAAGTAACTTGAGTTTATCATTGACGAGTTTAACCTTGGTACGTCTCCTTGTGGGCCTGCCTTCGCAGCGACAACGAGAAACGGCCAGGACCGGATACTTAGGAGTCATTAGTGAATGATTGACAAATGAGTTGTCTACCTGATGAATATACGTAGGCGAGACCGTGCCTCTGCTGTGAGCCGAAATATTCACGGGATCCACTTTTCACTATTAGTATTTAATTTATTATTAAATATTTGTATTATGTTTTGGGATTACAGTATTGCATGATTTAGTGGGAGGGGCATATTAGATTAAAAATCCATGATCTAGTTTATGCTTTTGATATTATATGAAACTGCTTAATTTCTGCTAACCGTTTCTCTTGATCTATATGATAGATTGGCGATGGCGACACAATCCACAAATCAGTTTGCGCGTATGCTTGATGCGAACAAACTGAAAGGCTCTGAGAACTTTGCAGACTCGGAATTGGATTTGAGGATTGTCCTCGATTCCGAAAAGCTGGGTTATGTTCTTGAGGGTCCGTTGCCCCTTGCAGTGGGTGCAGATGCTTCGGAGGAGGAACGCCAAGTTTTTGAAACTTGGAAGGATGATGATTTAAGGGTTAAATCATACATCCTTAGTTCACTGTCTCCGAAACTCAAGCAACAATACTATGGTATGGTAGATTCCTATAGTATGATGACGCGATTGAGACAATCGTTTGAGAACCAAGAACAAGTGATTGTTCAAAAATTCGCCATGGAATTGTTCCATGCGCGTCTGGATGAGGGGTAGAGTGTTAGCCCACATGTTCTTCAGATGATCGATTTGATCGATCAATTGAGGCAACATAATCTCATCTTGAATGACATTCTTGGTAGGAGTGTCATTCTTGGTTCACTACCAGCTTCATTTCGCCAGTTCGTGATGTACTTCAACATGCACGGGACTGTCTGCACCTACCAGGAGCTACATAGGATGTTGCTCACGGCAGAAGATGACCTTAAGAAGGGAGTACCGACTCGCCCTCCTAGAACTACTTCTCTTTCGGCTACTTCCCAAGGATGGTCCAAGGGAAAGAACAAGAAAGGCAAGAAGAAGAAGAAGGCTTTTGGTCCTCAACAACAGGCGAAGATTGCAAAGCCCAAAAGGGCTTCTGAAGACAAATGCCACCACTGCGGAAAAGTCGGGCACTGGAAGAGGAACTGTCCTGATTACATTGCCCAGCTGAGGAGAGACAGAGCATCTACATCAGGTACTTTTATTTTTCCAGTTATTGATTTATCTTTGGCTTGTGAAGCCGTTACATCCAGCTGGATTTTAGATTCTGCTTGTCCCATTCACATTTGCAATTCGTTGCAGGTGCTGAAGGAAAGTAGGAAACTGAAGCCTGGAGAGATGCAGTTGCGATTCGGGAGTGGAGACTCTTTGGATGCAGTTGCAGTGGGAGTATGCGAGATCTCATTACCGAATGAGACACTTTTGTTATATGACTGTCATTTTGTACCGGGATGTGTCGCAAATATTATATCACTTTTTGTATTAGATACAGAAGGCTTTTGTATTAATATTAAGAATAGTTCTTTGTATTTATATGATAAAAATAATATTCAGATCCTTAGTTGTCCAAACCAGTATGGTCATTATACATTGCAAACTTCTAAAGATATATTAAATACTGGAGTTAATAACGTAGTTTACCTGTAATTAATAATACTGAACTTTGGCATATGAGACTTGGTCACATTGGCGTTAAACGCCTTACCCAATTGGTTAGGAATGGTTTGATATCAGATATTACCATTGAATCCTATCCAACTTGTGAATCCTGTATTCAGGGTAAGATGACCAAAGCCCCATTTTCTGGTGTTGGACACCGCGCCACTAACTTACTGGAACTCGTACATTCTGATGTATGTGGTCCACTAAGTCAAACTGCTCACAGTGGTTATTCGTACTTCGTTACCTTTACCGATGATTTGTCACGGTACGGTTATGTGTATTTGATGCGACATAAATCGGAAACCTTTGAAAAGTTCAAGAGAGTTCCGAAATGAAGTAGAAAAACAAACTTGTAATATATATAAATGCCTTCGATCAGATCGAGGCGGCGAATATATGAGTGGTGAGTTCATGGATTATATGAAGGAGAATGGATTCTCGCTCAATATACTCCTCCAGGTACACCACAGCACAATGGTGTATCTGAAAGGAGAAATCAGACTTTATTGGATATGGTTCGATCGATGTTGAGTTTCACAGATTTGCCCTATTACTTATGGGGCTACTCTCTCTTAACAGCCGCACATCTTTTGAATTAGATTCCTTCAAAGGCTGTTCCTACGACACCGTATCAGATATGGTTCGGTAGGAGACCAAATCTTAATTATATTAAGGTTTGGGGTTGTCCTGCCTATGTCAGGGTGACTCAGCAAGATAAGCTTTCGCCTCGAGGGCAAAAGTTTAGGTTTGTTGGATATCCTTCGAATACGATGGGATATCTGATCTATGATACCGAGCATCGAAATGTGTTCGTAGCTCGCTTCGCAAAATTTCTAGAAGTAGAATTTTTGTCAGAAGGTGGTAATCATAGACAGGTTGAGCTTGATGAAGTCCAACCTGAAAACAACGAACCAACGGAGGAACCTGAAGTTCAAGTAGATGAATGACCTTCAACACACACACTCCGTAGGTCGGAAAGGGTATCTAGACCTCCTGAACGCTTGTATTTGATATAAGAAAAGAGTCTGGATGTTCTCTTAGTTGAAGAGACAGATCCTTTCACCTATAGAGAATCGATGTTGGACATCGACTCCGTGAAATGGCAAAGTGCCATGAAATCCGAGATAGACTCAATGCATGAGAATCAAGTTTGGGACTTGGTTCTGCTTCCTGAAGGAATTGTTCCTATCGGTTGTAAATGGGTTTACAAGAGGAAGGGTGGGCCTGATGGTAAGGTTGAAACTTACAAGGCCCGACTGGTAGCAAAAGGTTACACACAGCGACCTAGCGTCGACTACGATGAAACTTTTTCACCAGTAGCAATGCTTAAGTCGATCGGATTTTGCTTTCTATAGCTGCGTATCATGACTACGAGATTTGCAAATGGATGTCAAAACGGCTTTTCTAAATGGATTTCTTGATGAAGAAATCTATATGGAACAACCAGAAGGTTTTTCATCCAGCGAAAACTCGGGCATGGTGTGTAAGCTTAAGAAGTCCATTTATGGACTTAAACAAGCTTCACGAAGTTGGAATCTTCGATTCGATGAGATGATTAGATCGTCTGATTTTCTCAAGAATTCGGAAGAATCCTGTGTATATCAGAAGGCCAGTGGGAGCATGGTCGTATTTTTAGTCCTATATGTTGATGACATCCTAATCATTAGGAATGATTTAGGTATGTTACAAAGCGTAAAAGCGTACCTCTGTAAGAATTTCTCCATGAAGGACCTGGGAGAAGCTTCCTATGTTTTAGGGATAAAACTCTATAGAGATAGACAAATGAGGCTGATTGGGTTATCCCAATCAACGTACGTAGATAAGATCTTGGAACGGTATAGTTTTGGTAACTGTAAGACAGCAAACATACCGTTCAGACATGTGATACATCTTTCTAAGAAGATGTGTCCACAAACAGAAGATGAGAAGGTTAGAATGTCTAACCAACCTTATGCTTCGTGTTTGGGTAGCATAATGTATGCCATGTTATGTACGAGGCCTGATATCAGTTTCGCTGTTAGCGTAACTAGTCGATATCAGTCCAATCCAGGTAATGACCATTGGATGGCCATCAAACATATCCTAAAGTATCTTAAAGGTACTAAGGATAAGTTGATTATATATGGAGGAAGCGAACTGAAGGTTAATGGGTATACAGACTCCGATTTCCAATCGGATCCCGATGATAGAAAGTCTACATCTGGATTTGTCTTTACCCTTAACGGAGGTGCAGTTTGTTGGAAGAGTTCCAAACAGGGATCGACAGCTGATTCCATCACTGAGGCGGAATATATTGCAGCTTCTGAAGCTGCAAAAGAGGCTGTGTGGATAAAGAACTTTATCACAGAATTGGGAGTTGTCCCAAGTATCGAGAATGTGATTCCGTTATACTGTGATAATACTGGAGCCATTGCGCAAGCAAAGGAACCGAGGGCGCATCAGAAGTCGAAGCATGTGGAATGCAAGTACCACATCATTCGAGATATCGTGTCGCGAGGGGATATTGTCGTGTGCAAGGTACCGAGTGAAGATAATGTAGCAGACCCGCTGACGAAGGCCATACCTCCGAAGCTGTTTGATAAACACGTAGAGTCGATGGGTATTAGATACAATCGATATTGGCACTAGAGCAAGTAGGAGATTTTGTTGGGGTTGGTGCTCAGAGCGCCAATTCCCGGTTGTATTTCTGTTAAATACTTCTGTAAAACATTATTATTATGAATAATATATGCAGTTTCTATAATATAATCTATCTTTCTATATGGTAAAGACGTAATGACCCTAGAATGATTAGTCATGATACAGTTGCAAAAGCGTCGCAACGGACATTGAGAAGTATCATGACGTTGTCATTCTCAGATAGTTCCTGGTCAAGGTTTACACTAATTGGTCAGTATAGTAAACCCGTTGAGACCGGTACATTTCGTATACTGGAATATATGATTCCAATGGTTTCTCAATGAACCATTAGTCTTGGAGACTAGTATAGACGTGTAGGTGTTTATAACGGATAAACACTGAACGACTCACCGAAGATTCTTAATGGATGGTACACCAGCGTCAATAAGAATCTTCTTGGGTTGAGTAGCACTTGTGATTCTTAGACTTGAGATGCCATTGTGGGCACATGAGACATATTCTACACTTAGACGGCAGTCACGTCACCGATCTATTTAGATCAGACCTCCGCCTGTTCGTTGGTGTAGACAGATCCTTAGGGTGTCCTATGTGTATCAAGATAGGATCCGTCAGTTCTGTGTATCAGAGCATAGGTAGTCCATATGATTAGCAATCAGATAAAACCATGGGCCCGTGGTAAAGTTTAGAAGCTAGTTCTAAACATTCTTTTAGAGATTGCTAATAGAATAGTCGACTGGATAATCCCGATAGAGATTTGACGTTTACATCTATATCTCTGGGATTTATCCGGATACCTGTGACGGAGAAATATACATTTGCCATGACCTCGACCTGTATGGTTCAGCGAGATTATCCGTGATCGTCATAATCTACGGGTGGATAGATTATGGACACGAAATTAGATTTCGTGACGGATATACCTGAATCTAGAGAGTCTCAATAATGAAACATACTCGTAGAGCACTAGAGCAACATTAATAAATAATATTGATTATTTATAAAGTCGTTTAAAGGTTAAACGCAAGATACGTGCTAAAGGGACTAGATAGTCATTTGCTTAATTATTGTGTATTTACATTTAATACTTGATTAATTTAAATACACATTAATTAATAGTCAAAATGAGTTATTTGACTTATATCCTAAATGAATATATGTATTTAATATTTAATGTAAATATTATACATATATTTAATATATTTGTATTTAATTAATTGATTAATTATTTAATTGTTAAATGATTAAATTAATTAAAATATAAATATCTTAACTTTGGATATTTGATTTAAATGATTAAGTTGCCTTTGTTGACCAAGTTATAAATATCTAATAAAGTGTTTTTGGATATTTAATCAACTTGATCAAATTTATGTGAAATAAAATTGAAATGAATTTGGTGTATTTGGCTTAGCCAAATTCGGCCAAGGCATGTTTTTGCCACAAGTATATATTGTTTTTCATTTCATTTTATTTCTAACCTAATACACTTTTCATAAAACTCCATTGAAAGAAACTAAGGAACCAAGTGAAGGAGAAAAGGAAAAAAACTAAAGAAAGCTTGGATTTTGTAAGTTTTTCAAACTTACTATTAGAAAGGAAATTGTTCCTTAGGATCTAGGAAACATCTTGTGATGTTCTTAAGTTATTCTTTTCTTTATTTCTTGTGTTTTTATGATGGAAATTTTTATTGAAAGTGTTGAGCATGTATTGTGAAGGAAGGTTGTGACTATTGTAGTTGTAAGCCTTCTTTTAAGGTTTTGGAACCATGTTGCTAATCTAGAGTTATTGACCCACTCTTAAATGACCTAGATTTGATCTTGAGTTGTTTCATTGTGTTGAGACTTGGATTGGATGGAAGAATGATGATTGAAGTAATTGATTTAATGTATTTGGTCTAATTTGTCCAATTTGAGGAAATTGAAAAATTAGGATTCATGACTAATTCCAAATTGGGACTTTTCATATATGTTGTGTATTTGTGTGTGTATATGATGCATATAAAGTTTCATGTTCATTGGATTACATCTTGATGTGTTTTGAAGCATGAAATGACAAATGGCACCATTGTGGTGCTCTCGGCTTTGATGATGATTTTTGGGATTTTCGGTGCTTTTGGTGTTTTGATGTTTTGAACATGATAAGTTCATCTTAGAAATGATTTAGAATCATTCAAAATTGATTAGATCAATTTGGACTAAAATGGACAAAATACCAAAGTAAGGGTAATTTGGTAAATTCACTTAAATATGATTTATTGAATTTTATTTCATAATTTGATTATTGGAATATTAAAAATATGTTTATTTAATTAATTCGAGAAAAAATTTTGAAATCTGAAAATCGGATTTTCACCGCTTCCGCTGCGTTACCGATTCACCCTCTAAAACCCCTACAAAATGGTTTTCACCGCTTCCTCTGCCCGATCATACGTCTCCTTTTTCTAGTAGGTTTTGGGGGGCTGGCAGGTCGGGTAGTGACTGTTGGCGATGCCCTGGATGGGGGAGATAAGCGTTGGGTAGCCGGCGGGGCTGCCTCTTCAGTCACCTTTTCGGCCTCGGCAGTTGCTGGCCATTTCCGAGAGGGCCCAAATCCAATATGGCCGGTTTTCTTTGTTGCACCAGTCAATTGATCAAGGTATTTTGGCCTCTTCGACATTCCTGCAAAAGGCAAAGGCAAAAAAGTGGTCAGTCCAGAATCTGAATAATTTCAAGTCATCATCATGCTAAGCAAACAAGGGGATTGGTTAGAGGGTTAGTAAGAATCTACCTATCCGCCCCGGAACCTTCGGAGGAGCAGTCCGAATGAGGCCCGACTCAACAAAGGCCACATCATTAACCAATTGCTTCCAATGGTCGGCATATCGTCGAGCCCATCGTATCCGCACCCGGACCCGATTAGAGACCTTGGGAGCGTCCCTCCAACAAGCTGGGAAGAGTCAAAGAAGTTAGAATCCTATCACGGAATTAAAGAGCATGAACACTAAGGGTTAAATTCCTAACCTCCCGCTCTAAAATGTCCGAGAGTGAAGTCTCCTCTTCATATGTTGTCAGGGCCCGACCCCAATCTCCCGTGGCCCAGAACCATAAATCTTTGAAGTTTTTGTTGGAGTCGGGGAGTTTGCCGACGATATTTGACGACTCAGCGTAGGCAGAAAGGTAGTACCAACCATGATGCGTTCTTGGGTTAGCCTTCAACCGATACAACCTCTTCACTTCTTCAAGAGTAGGTTCGCCGAGGCCCACCCGATGCCAAATCACATATAGCCCGACCAAGATCCTCCAACTATTCAGGCTTAGTTGGCAAGGGGCGATCTCCATCTCGGCCAACAACCAGGCGAAATAAGGTTGAATTGGCAGCCAGAGTCCACACTCGAAGAAGGCCGGAAGAAGAGCCACTGAACCTTCATCAGGTTGGCTGGCACGATCAAGCGGACGAGGGACTTCGAGGGCAATATCTATCGGAATATCATAGCGTTGCCGGAGCAGTGCCAGATCATCTTCGGTTATCTTGGAGGGCCGATTCATATCCAAAGCCGAGCAGTCAAATTCACCAGGCTCTGGGTCCTTCCGTGGAATTCTATGATGGTAGATGTCTTCTTCAATTTCGGAAGGTGTGGGGGTAGTGTCAAGGTTCTCTATGCTTGGTGCCCCCGAGCTCGAGGAGAGCTCTACGACATGGAGAGTCGAAGGTTTAGCAGGGTTTGCCAAGGAAGACCCATTGTCAGACATCTCTGACATCCGAAATGGGAAAAAAAAGGGCCAGTCTATAGCTAATTTTTAAACTACCAGGGACTTCGCAGTTACCCTGAGATTCCAGAAAACTAAGCCTTTGGGTTCTAAGTGCCCTAACAACATCCGTCAAACCATAAATCTCTCCCTAGCAACATCGAGCAAGACACAGAACCCAGAACACCCGAAGTCTCCTTAATTTATTACCCATCATCCCAAAAATCCAGACATGCTCCACCACAAAAAAAAAAAAAAAAAAAACGAACAGCAAGCATAAATCCAAGGAGGTCGTTCAGAGACTTACTTGATTCTTTTTGAAGGCTGGAAGAATACTTTGAGAGCTTTGGTCGCACTAATCGGACGGATTGCAGTTGGAAAGAGGAGAGTTTTTGCAGTTGATAAAGTTCCAATTTTTGCCAAACAGACGCAAGATGATCGCTTCATCTTCTTACAGTCACGTCGGAGCATTTGTGATCGTTAGATCAAGAAAGGGCCCCAGACGTCCGCCATGTGTCGACTTTGAAAGCAATTTGTCAAAGTTGAATGAACGACTGGGATCAAACGTATATTGGTGTCGGCTGTGAACGGTTGATTTTGTTTGCTTTTGGCGGGAAGCCGGCTGATGTTTGACAAGTGTCAGGCTCGGGTTAAACCCTAGAGATGATTTGATGGGCATTTAAATGGATGTGACGGTTGCGTGTCTCGAGAAAGTCTCCAGAAGAGCAGCGAAAAGATTTTGTTTTGGCGAGAAAAGAAATCAGACCGAGCATCTTAGTTGTACCGAGGACATGGTGGTGACAGACCAATAAACTTCTCCTCACAAAGGTCAGCCATCAGTCCGTCAGGAGTATTATTCTCTTTATATAATTCCCGGCACCAACTTGTATACTCGTTGGAACCGAGAACTAGGGGACAGATGTTGATGGTATTTTCAAGCACTATGGTATTTAAGCAGCACGACAGGGGTAAAAGGGTAACTCCCTTCTTGATCGAGACCATTAATACCGACTCGACCATTCGATGTTGCATGCGCCAACGGTAAGGGACCGATCACTTTATGATCGGTGACCGACCGCTTAAGCTCGGATGACCGGTCATTATCAGATCGGTGGCAGCATTCTCAGTTCAGAGGACCATTGTGACCGACCTCTTGAAGACCGAGCAGATGGCGAGATATGTTCCAGGTGATAAGTCATCCTATTTTTATGGGATAAGATGATAAGTCAATGTTCTTATAGAATTAAGATGAAGACGAAGGTAGTTTCGGCCAAGAAGTCTTGTTGGAAAGGGAAACCGCCTATTTGCTAGTATAAATGGGAGGGGAGAGCATACTTGGAAAAAAGGATAATAATTTATTAGACCTGTAAACAAGTAACAGCGTATTTCAGTAATAGAATATCACCCGTTTTGTGCCCGTGAATGTAGGTTGGATCGGATCCGCCGAACCACGTTAAATCCCTTTGTTGATTAGTGTGTTCATCTATCTTTTGCCAAATTTGCTTTTGATTTCCCAGAACAAAACAAATTCACAGTTGCAGGAAGATCATCTCGGGAGCGAAAAGTCTTATTACCCCTGAGACTAAAATCAGCCGTCAACATAATTATACCCAATTGAACCAATAATTAGAAATAATCACATTTTTTTTCAAAAAAAAACCCGAATGGTTTTAAAATATATATATAATTATAATTATATAAAACTGAACAGAATCGTACCACCCTTATTCAGATTTAGATAATTCTTTTATAGTTTAAAAATCATTATTTTCTCATTTACAACAGGAAATAAGTTTTTTGAACCCCCAGCCAAATCCCTATCATCAAAATTTACATCGATTCCTTTTACAAAACCAAAGATATCATATTTAGATTATAAATCAAACACAATAACACTTCTAACAATATTTTCATTTTATCAAATTATATGTTGACTGTCATAAACAAGAAGTATTTTTGAGCATTTGCAATATGTTTGTCTGAGATGATACATTCAGAAGTCTTAAAAGCACACAAACGCCAAGCCAAGCCAAGCCAAGGTACATAAGAAATTAGTTCTGAATCACAAATGAAGGAAGCAGCACATTGGTAGATGATAAAATAAAATACAAAAGCTAAGAAACAATGGTGCAAAAGCCAGATATAATTTGCTGATATCTTCTCACTGGTTCGTGTCCTGAATGAAAATCCGTCACTGAGATCTCGCGACACCAACATCTGTGTCAATAAAATTTCATATTAAGGATCCATTTATTCTCAAGTTTCATGACCTATCATGAGTTCTCAATAGACATGATTAGTTGAAACCAACTAGGATCACATAACAGCTAGAGCTCATCATTTCAATCTTCCTCCCAACCGCTACAAAAATGTATTTGCAGCTATTTTTTTGATCCCATTGCGAACTTAGGAAAAAGGAATGTTACATTGATTAATTCTAAATAAGATTACTATCAACAACGAAGTGGTAACTGATTCAAATAGGCGCGCATGAAGAGAGGATACTAACCTGAAGATCCTTCATTGATTGTTTCATCTCCTGTTTTCCAAACAACGTCTTTCAGCCCAGTAGATAGGTTTTTGTAGAACTGTAAGGTAGTTCAAAGCAAATTAAAGAGAATTAGTAATAAAGAAATTAGTCCATGACTTGCGATAATAATGTTTGGCAGGAGATGACATCAGGTTCAAGCAGCCGAGCATGGTCATTAGAACAAACAAGCCAATGCTAAAGAGCTTGGTTCAATTGTTTGCAGGACTGCATGAATTTACTGTAAGCCCTCAGCGGGCTACATATGCATCCACCTAGTAGCGAGCAAACTATATAGTGGCTGAATGGCACTTAACTATTAATGAGCTTGAGTACCAAATTTCCAGTCCATTTAAAAAATTGCATGTGTATCTAAAATGCCTCTCAAAGTATTTGACTTTTCAGTAACATACCTTGTGAAATTCTAGGGTATCTCCTCCAGACTTACGGACCTCAACCATGTAAAGTGAAGGGGCCACCTCAAAAATCTGGCAAAGCAGAATCCCAAAACATAGTTGAACCACTTTTTAAGTTTTGATTGATATGAAACTTTAGTTTGGTAGGAAAAAAGTGCCTTGAAGAAAAAGAATGAGGGAACCTACCTCTGTAGCAACAGATAAATGACCTTTACGTCCAGTTTTTTCCCCTCGAAGCTTCAACTGAGGTAGACAGAAGAAAGAAGATTTCATAAAGTGGTATGAAAATGTATACTTAATTCTTAATGGCTGAATTTTAGAAGTACTTCTCGATTCAATTCCCAAAATTTTGTATACATAATAAGTTCACTTATGCATGAGACAACTTGGTACCCCATCACCCATTTCACTCGATGAAATAAAGGACACAGAAACAAAACCAAGTTGAATCAAAGTCCACATATCCAGGAATCTCTCAGCTTAACCATAAGGAGTTGGCAATAGTGAATTCGGAATGAACAAAGAAAACAAACTTTTAAATTGATGTCAATTCTAGGACCTTTATGTTAACTAACTGAAGTCTGAAAATAATTATTAATCTGAAATTATTGATAGAAACATGTTTGTCAAAAGAGTGAGGAGAAGATTATGATAGTACCTTGAAGTTATTTTTCTTCACATCAAAACCCAAAGGCGCTGCAGCTTCCTCAATTTTTGAAATTATTTCGTTAACAGGACGTTTTGATGCAAACCTTGTTTCTCGTTTCACAAGTCCCTGTGACCAAAAGAAATGTCAGCTGTCTCAGATTCATGTTGAGCAAACTCATATCTATTCATATCCAAACAAAAAAAACAAAAAAACAATTGTAAAACTGAGGTATTATAAAGCTATACATGTCAAGAGATCTGATTGTAAAACACACATTCAACAGTCACATATTATGATGAATCTGCAGATGAGTATTATTATGATTAGCATGTTTGGTAATGTATTGAGTGGCTACAAGTACAAATACTTCCAAATATCAAAGTTACCTAAACATCAGCTAAATAATTTGTCAAGCTTGATAATAACTGTTAAACATACCATTTGCTTTTCAAAAAGGGAACTGAGGTTGAGACCCTGAGATGTGGAGATCAGCTCAAACGCATTCATAGTCACAGGTGCCACGGGGCCCTCTTCTCGCCTCTCCACACAACAAGTTTTGAGACTCCTTTTCACCAAAGGAACATAAAAAAGCAGGTCAAAACAGTTGCATTGACCACAATATCATGCTAAATATGAGAAACGCGTCTTACCATCGATTCATTAAAGATAGCATCCACATCATCAAGATTAAGATCAGGTTGTTCAAAACTAGGTGGCTTGTATCCTTTCTCAAACCACTCATTCTCAATAACCTCAGCAATTGTTATTCGCTGTTTCAAACCATCAGCACATATAATGAACTCATAAGTGGTCTAAATGCAATAAAAGAATATGCAACTCAGAAAATTGAGATCCCCAACCCTTTCAACAAAGGAAATGCCAAGTTTCACCAGCAAAAGGAGATATGCATAAAAAGCATAGGAAATGAAGAAGTACCGTCTCAGGATTAGGATCCAAAATTCTTGTGATTAGTTTCTTTCCACTTGTTGAGAACCACGGAGGACATTTGAAATCAGCCTTATTTATCTGTGATCAAATAGGAACACCAGCTTTGAGCTTTTAAAATGGACATCATTCAGACACATAGGAATAAAAAGCAATATCCACCTAGAGTACATGCAAGAACTCATCAATTCGCGAGCTATCATCTAGTTTTTTTAAAAAAAACTACAATGAAGAGTTGCTTTAACTCTTCACAAGCGTTACATTGTTACTACCGTTAGAATTGGGAAAGTATCTCTAGGGTTGCTAGAGTTATGGTAATGATCTATAGGATTTGATTATGTAATTATGGGTAGATTTAATTTCCTTTTCTAGTGTAGTCTAATGGCTATATAAAACCTACTCCTGTACAGTTCAATACGCATTCAATAATACGATGATTCCCTCTACTTCAGTAGGCCGCTTCGAACATCACTACCGTCGAAACCTTAGATTTCGCCTCTTCACTTCTCGTCGTCAATTTGGAAATTCAGCACCACCACCGTGAAAAGAGGCCGTCGATCTACCCATCCTCATAACCGCACCGCTGCAACGTTCGAAATCCCCTAGATTTTGCCATTGCCGTGTTTCCTACCGCCGTTTCAAAAATTTGACACCACCATCGTGACCAAACAACGCCGATCTGCATACCCTCCAAACCACAGAGCCAGCACCGCCTCCACTCACCACCACAACCTCCGCGCGTGTGACCCACGCGCCTCCACTATTTTCCGTTCCATTTTCGGCATTCCAAATTCATTCCCCTATATGTTTTAGAGCTCTTTTCCACCATGGTAGGCTCGGAAAGTGATAATCCTTTCCGCTCTTCAGCCTTGGGTTAATTAGGTGATCTCTTTCCTATTATTTTTGGTACTCATATTATTACCTCTGAAAAGTTAACTGGCCCTATTAATTATGTTTCTTGAGCTGCCTCTGTTGAATTATGGTTCATGGGGCAACGGTGTGAAGACCATTTGGCCTCAAGTGAAGAGGATATCTCTGTCGATGAAATAAAATTTTGGAAAAAGATTGATGTCCAATTATGTAATTTGCTCGGACAGTCTCTTGACCCTAAACTCATTGTCATCTTTAAGACTTATAAAACCTGGTATAAATTATGGAGTAAAGCTAAAACTTTATATACCAATGATATCCAATGCTTCTATATTGTGGTTTCTAACAAGTTTAATTTGAATCAACGGGATATGGATATGTCTGCATAATTTGGAAGGATAGAATCATTACGAGAGGAATTTAACTCTATCCTACTGAATACTATGAAAAATCATTACGAGAGGAATTTAACTCTATCCTACTGATTACTGCCAGTGTTGCTAACTAGGAAAAACGGAAAGAATAATTTTTCATGGTATTGACTTTAATTGGGATACGGTCCGAACTTCAGCCAATTTGTGACCAGATACTAGCCAGTGCTGCTATTCCATCTTTAGAGAATGTTTTTTCTTATCTCCTCCACGTCTCGTCTACCACTATCATTGACTCTGAATCCCATTCCGCAGAGACTTTCATCTTAGCCGCTCAAGGAAGTTCCAGAGGTGGTCAGGGTAATAACAGCAATCGAAGTGAGCGTCCGAAGTGTACCCACTGTCATAAGATTGGCCACATCCGAGAGCATTGCTATCAGCTCCATGGCAAACCAGTGTTATTAAAGGCACAAGGTGCACCAAGGCGCAAAAGGTCCTGGAGCCTAGGCGCGCTCCTGAGGAATATGAGGCACATATTTGTATATATAATTTTTCAATTAGAAAGAGGAACATGTATATTTTTTTAATCATTTTGTTTCAAGTATTTTTTTTTTAAATTTTGAACAAATTATGACAAAAAATTTATAAATGATTGCACTAAATTAAATTTATAATAACTAAGATATTAATATTTATTTATATTTTCTTATGTATAATTTTATTATTGACTATTATAATCTTTTGGTTAAAATTATATCCATAATAATTATAAATATTTGATCTATTATTAATTATTATGACAAACATTTATATTTTACAAAAAATAAAATTTTCTTATAATTTTTAACAATCCCAAGAAATTAGCAAAGAGTCATGTCAAAAGTAAATAAATTAAATTAAATTAAATTATGAGATTTATTGTTAAGCTCATAAAAGCAAACTCAACCCATTTAAATATTTTATTCAAAGAGTTAAAAAAAGTCATCACACTTAAATTGATAACCCTAAATAGCATCACACCATCATCCCCTATCAATTCACGTCGTCATCACCATTCTTTTACAAATTTCAATTTCTCCACTGCAGCCACACTACTCCTTCTCAACTCACTTTGGCTCTCTCTCTCTATTTAATAACCATAGTGACAATAAAATCCGCGAATTTCAGCTTTTCCATTGTAGCTACTCTTCTTCTTCTTCTTCTTCTTCTTTTTAACTCTATCTGCTGGAAAAAACCAAAAACATAAAAAAAAAAAGTGGGCTTTAATCAACGAAATAGGGTCAAAAGTCAAGATTTTTGGCATCAGACGCCTGAGGCACGCCTAACTCATTGGCATCAGGCGCGCCTCGTCGACTATGCGCGCGCCTGATACACATCGCCTCGCCTGGACATCCTCTAGGCGCAGTTGCTAGCACCTCTGCCTAGGCGCGCCTTTGATAACATTGTGGCAAACCATCACATAATCCTACAGCTAAGGTTGCTTAGGCTGATAATCCCACACTTTGACTCTTCGGAACAACCATTTCAGCATGTCACTTTATCTGGAGCAGATTATGCAGCTTTCCTCCAGTATCAGGCCTCTCAACCATCTTCGTTTGCCTCTGTTGCTCACACTGGTAATTTTATTACTTGCATCACTCAGTCCTCTCCCCTGGGCCCCTGGGTCATGGATTCTAGAGCCTCATACTATATTTCTGGTAATCTATATATTTTCTCATCTTTAACTAGTTCTAATTCTCTACCTATGGTTACCAAGGTTGTTAAAGGCGAGAGGCGATCAGAGCCAGAAAAGCGAGACGCGAGGCGAGGGGCGAGAGGCGCACGCCTCACAGACACGAGGCGCACATTTATTAATAATAATAATTTTAAATTTGTAATATATGCATCATTAACTTGTAAATATAAAAAATAATAAATAGATAGTAATATTTTGACATATACTCTACTTATATATTACTTCTACTTGTCTAATTAATAATATTTGACAAAATATGCACAATTCAAAACTTCAAGTTCAAGAAAATAATAAAAAACAAGCATAATTAAAAATATGCATAGTTCAAGTTCAAGAAAATGAAAAACAACAAGCATTAAAAAAACATCTACTGAAAAAACATAACTGAAAAAATGAATCGTAAATAAAGAAAATGGGAAAAAATAAATAAAAAAGATGAAGAAAGAAACAGAGCTAAAAAAAAAAGAACCGTAAAAGGAAAAAGAAACACAAATGTAAAAGAAAGAACTATAAATAAAGAAAATGGAAAAAAAAAAAATGAAGAAGAAGCAGAACTAAAAAGGTAAAAAAGAAAATAAAACAGAATTATAAAAGAAAAAAACACAAATGTATAAGAAAGAATAGTAAATAAAGAAAATAGAAAAAAATAAAAAAGATGAAGAAAGAAACAGATTTGGAAAGAAAAAGTAAAAAAAACTGACGAAAAATCGTAAAACCATGATGCGCACGCCTCGTTGCGCCTCAGGTTGCCTCGCTGGAGTCGCCTCGCCTCGACCAGTTGGATGCGCATCAGCGATCGCCTCGTGCGCCTCTCGCCTCGACGCGCGCCTCAGTGCGCCTCTAACAACACTGATGGTTACACTTGCCAATGGTTCTAAAGCAGTCGCTAAAGGCATGAGACAAGCTTCTCATGTTCCTTTCTTACCTTTAAAATTTGTTCTTTATGTACCGGGTTGTCCTTTCAACTCCATCAGTAAAATCACTCACGATCTTAATTGTTCTGTCACCATTCTTAATAATTATGTTGTTCAGGACCAGGGTATAAGACGAATGATTGGTATAGAACGTGAGTCACAAGGCCTTTATCACCTTACGAAGCCGATGTCTTCCATCTCTAACAACACTGATGGTTACACTTGCCAATTTGTTCTTTATGTACCGGGTTGTCCTTTCAACTCCATCAGTAAAATCACTCAAGATCTTAATTGTTCTGTCACCATTCTTAATAATTATGTTGTTCAGGACCAGGGTATAAGACGAATGATTGGTATAGAACATGAGTCACAAGGCCTCTATCACCTTACGAAGCCGATGTCTTCGGTAGTTTGTACCTTTACTGAATCTGCTGACGTCATTCATAATCATTTAGGTCACCCCAGTCTCTCCAAACTCTAGAAGCTAGCTCCGCAACTTTCTACATTAACTTCATTTTATTGAGTTGTGTCAACTTGGAAAACAAACTCGTTCTAGGTTTCCCAAGCGTGTCAATAATTGGGCTGTGTCCCCATTCGAGTTAGTTCATTATGATGTTTGGGGTTCGTGTCGTGTCAACTTTGTTATGGGCTTTCAATATTTTGTTACCTCAAACCACCTTACTATTCTTAACGAAACATCGTTCCGAGTTATTTTCTATATTTCAAAAAAAAAATTTGTTGAGATTAAAACTCAATTTGATATTCCTATCCGTGTGTTACGTAATGATAATGCTTAGGAATATTTCTCTGCTTCTTTTACCACCTTTATGTCATCCCTGGGTATTGTACATGCCTATACACCCCAACAAAATAGTATCGCTGAAGGTAAAAAAAAAGACATCTCATTGAGCCAACTCATACTTTGTTAATCCCCAATAATATGCCTCTTCGTTTTTGGGGGATATTGTTCTCATTGTTTGTTATCTCATTAATCACATGCCTTCCTCTATTTTGCATAACCAAGTTCCCCACTCTATTTTATTTCCCACTCAACCTCTCTATCCTGTGCCTTTTCACATAATTGGTTGTGTCTGATTTGTCCATAATCTAATCCCGGGACAAGATAAACTTTGTGCTAAGCCTATCAAATGTCCATTCTTGGTATATTTCTAACTTCAGAAAGGGTACTATTGTTATTCTCCAAACAATAGCCATTATATTATTTCCTCTGACATCACATTCTTTAAGTCTTCTCCCTTCTTCCCTCTAATACACCGACTCTTATCAGCCCTCCTGAGATCCTGCTTATTCCATTCTTCCATCCTCCGACTGAGACCGTGCAATCACCTCGCTTTCTTCGGGTGTACCACTGTCGTCCTCGCCCTCCGTCTTCTGTAGGCATCGACACTATAGCCATTGACTCACAACCTGCTCTAGCTCTTGCCTATACCTTGGACCTCCCTGCAACTACTGGTCTTATTACCACCATAAAATGTATTTGTTTCACTCGTAATCCTCATCCCATTTATATCTTTCTAAGTTTTCATCGTTTATTTGCTCTATATTATGTTTTTGTCTCCACTTTGTCTTCTATTCCTATTTATATAAATATCAGTGAAGCATTATCAGATCTAAGGTGGAAGCAGGCAATGGTTGATGAAATGGTTGCCTTACATTCTAGTGACACTTGAGATTTAGTTCCTTTACCTCCCGGCAAATCTACAGTTGGCTGCCGATAGGTTTATACAGTGAAGGTTCGTCCTGATAGGCATATTGATCGTCTTAAGGCTCGTCAAATTGTCAAAGGCTACACACAAATATTTGTTATAGACTACGAAGACACATTTTCTCCAATGGCAAAGATTGTTTTTGTCCGACTGTTTCTCTCTATGGCTAATATGCGTAATTGGCCCCTTTAACAGCTAGACCTCAAAAATACATTTCTCCATGGCGAACTTTAGGAGGAAGGATATATGGAGCAACCACCTGGTTTTGTTGCTCAGGAGAAGTATGGTTTGATATGTCAACTTCGCAGTTCTCTATAAGGTTTAAAACAATCTCGTGCTTGGTTTGGGAGATTCGGTACTGTTGTTAAACTCTTACCAAAAGAGGAAGAGCCATTGGAGAATCTTGAGGAATACAAAAAACTAGTCGAAAAGTTATTTGATGATCCTGGATGATACAGAAGACTAGTTGGGAAGTTGAACTATCTTACAATCACTCGTTCAGATATCTCATTCACTGTAACTGTGGTTAGCCAGTTTCTACAAACTCCTTGGGAGAGACATTGATAATCTTTTTAAAGGCGCAAGGCGCACCTAGGCGCAAATGGTCCTGGAGCCTAGGCATACGCCTGAAGACGCAACACAC
>SKCR01045929.1:0-46790 GCA_019454045.1 Zanthoxylum bungeanum
AAGAAAATTCAATATTAAAAACTATCTAGGGTTGTGAATCCTTCTAATATCATTTTAAAGATGAAGTGGTTATCTTAAAGTTAGGTAATATATTGATTTATTAACCTGGAACACTAAATTATGTGTAAGCCTCTGTCGATGGTCAGACACAAATACCCAGTTTAACCCAATTGAACCATATGTCTATGTCAACCAAATTATCTGGATTCATTAAGATTAAGTTCCAATTATGGCTACCCCCACCCGACAGGTATATTCCTATCCTGTAAGGAAATCTATTAAAGGGTTATATATCCTCAAGGAAGATCGTGGGCTATTAAGTCTAAGGTCTTAAACTTAAAATCCCTATGTCTAGTTCATTTTAAGTTTACCTTATCAATTTTATTAGTGGCCAGTTAATAAAAAGCATTAAGATTAAGACTCAATAAATAAATCTTTATAATACCTAAACTATAATCTAACCCTTATAAACCGGTGATATTGGATTTCATCACAACCCTAGATAACTAACTTAGTTATGACACATAGCTTGGGCTAGTAAAAACTTAAAAGTAAAAACCATAAAGTAAAAATGCGGAAGAGTAATTGCGTAAAGTAAAAGCTTAAAAGTAAAATAAAATAAAATGTTAAGGTAAAAGGAATTATTTCTACTACTACTAATTTAGATATCTCCCAGAAAATAATATATAAACTTGTGATTATTACCAACCAGCCATATAGGCGGTAACCTGATTAAGTCAATTTAAGTCCAACCAGCCATAAATGTGGAACCAAAGTAAACCAGCTATAAAGGCGGTAAGGGAATTTTATTATAAATCGATCAAGTTAAATTGATTTACCAACCGATCAATATAGCGGTATCCCTTTTTAAGTCAAATTTTAAATAGTAAATATATTATTTTTAAGGGAGATTAATCTAAATAGCAATAGTAAAAGAATTACCTTTCACCCTAGCATAGGGAAGTTACCTCCTCACGATTGAATAGTAAAACCTGTAAAATAAAGAAAGTAAATTACTATTATTATAAAACGTAATTAAAAATTACAAAACTAAATTAAAAGAAACTTAGAGAGAGAAGAACTCTCTATTTACATCAAAGAAATGAGAGAAAACGGTACAATAAAAACTAAAATCTCGAGCTCAATTTATAGGCGTGGATAAGCTCTGGGCATCGCGACGCTAAGGGTCTTGGCGTCGCGACGCTGGAATAGTAAATCGTGGCACAATGAGGGCTTGACACGTGACGATTCTGATAAAAGGATAAGACGACACGTGGCAAGGTGGCTAAGAGCTCAATTATTATGCTGACGTGGCGACACGTGGCAAAAGCAATTGCCGGCACCGTAGGATTGCGACATGTGGCGACACGTGTCACGCTATGATTGGCTGATGATGATGTGGCATGTTGACTTGGTTGACCAGTGACGTGGATGATGACGTGTCATGACACATGGCGAAGTTGACTTGTTGACCGACTGACGTGGATGATGACGTGGCACACGTGGCAATGGTGATTGTCAGCACCGTAGGATGATGACACGTGTCACAATGTATTTTAGCAGATCGGCTGTGATGGTGACACATGGCACGGCGCACGTTAGTAAAGTCAAACTTCTCAAATTCTGACCCGTTGACCTGGCGCACGTTAGCAGATCTTGTGTACTTTAGGCGTCGCGACGCCAAGGGCTTGCGCGTCACGACTCGGCCAAATTACAAAAAACCATTTTTTCCAATTTTCACTGTTTTGCTCCAAATCACCTCCAGAATGTCCTGAAACTTTATTTATCTACAAAATAACACAAAACACATCAAAATATTCACAAGACTCAAGAAACTATATAAAATATTAGGATAAATGAGTGGGAAATAGTGATAGATTTACCACTCATCACACCCCCAAACCTAACATTTTGCTAGTCCTCGAGCAAAACATAGAATAAAATAACATAAATAAAATTCAAAATAAATTTTAACTAAGCCAGTTTCGTAGGGATCACGGTTGCATTTAGCGTATGCAACAAGCCTTTAAACCCCTAGGTGTCCCTAGTGGACGAGTTGTAGTCTCGTGAGGGTTTACAGCAATGATACCCACAAACATTTTACAAAAGTAAAAAGGTAGTGAAACTAATGCACACAAAAGCAAAAAGACAAGCGAAAAGAGAATAAAGAAGTTAGTGACTAATCAGGTGAAACTTCTACTCCAAGTTACTAGTTGTTTTGTTTCTTTCTAAATTACTGGATAAGTAAATTCTTCGATTATATTTACCATTCTCCATATACACAACCAACAAAATATTAAACAACTCATTTTTGCCCACAACAGTCATAAGTGTAGTTGATAAGAGAGTAATATTTTTGTCCTAAAGTTCTATCAGATTTCACACCTTTTTGTAGTAATGGAGTAATTTTTCTCATTTTCTGATTTTTTTTTCTTTGATTTTTCTCTATTTTTTATTTATAACAATATCTTACGTCTATGTAATGAGCTTTGGGCCGGTGGCTCCCAAACCAGTTGGCTTTAGGGCACCAGGTGTTAAGACACCCCTACGGACTTAATTACTCAGACTTCATATATATATATTTTTGCAGCATCTTCGATCCATGTAGCGAGCTTTGGGCCAGTGACTCCCAAACCAGTTGGTTTTAGGGCACTAGGTGTTAAAACACCATTACAGACTTAATAACTCAGATCTTAGATTTTTTTTTACTCCATAACTTTTTGAGATGCTTCCTCCAATTAAACTAGAGAACTAAATATTATAAACTTTTCAATTATAGCTCATGTCAGTATGTTACTATGTATGTTGATAATACCTGCGAACTAAGCATATGAAGATCCATTTTAGTCAGTTTTATGGACAATTCACAAATTAAATAATTCAAAATGAAATAAACAAAAATTAACTTGTTTCAAAAATGGTTTAAGATACGTCTCAGGAGTGGAAACTCCTTACTCAGCTATCTCTTACCAATTTCACCTTTTTAGTCAAAACAAAAACGCAAAATATTTTTGTAATTGTTTGAAAAATTTTCAATTTTTTTGTATTTTTCGAAAAATTTTGGACTAAAAATAAAAACAACACAAAACTAAAAACAAGATACTAATCAACTAATTTCCTCCCCAAACCTAAATGAGACATTGTCCCCAATGTCTTAAGCAGTAGAAGAAGAGTTTAGAAGATAGTACTTGATTAGCTGAAATTCTACAGGAAATTAAAGGTTAAGATCCAATTAATCCGATGCCACTTACCACGATCGTCCTCGGACCAATTTATCTTTGAAAGGACAGGGTCAATTTGTGGTTCATAAGCTAAGAGTTGGTCTATTAAATCCGGAACAGTTCTGGCAGTAAAGAGTAGTTCTTTCAAAGGTTTTGACACGAACCCATTTCTCCGGGCATCATCAAGAAACACACAAAGAAAATCATAAAATTCATCAACGTTGTATAGCCCAATTGGTTTCTGGTGTATGTTCAAGTTCGCCCAAGATAACACTATAAAAATTTCCTCCAATGTACCTAAGCCACCTGGCAAAGCAATAAAAGCATCAGCATAGTTAATCATTTCTACCAGTCGTTCAGACATACCTGGCACGATCAGTTCCTTTCCATTTGATGGTTCAATCAGATTTGCCTCGGCCAAGGGTTTTGGGATGATTCTTAAAACATGACTGCCTCCTTCCTGTACAGCTTTTGAAACGATCCCCATTAATCCAAGATTGCCTCCGCCATATATTAAGTGCATATTTCTTGCAGCTAAGACTCGACCCAATTCCTGTGTTGCTTCTACGTATTGTGGTTTAGTACCAACACTACTACCGCAAAACACACAGATGTTTTCAACTCGTCTTCTTGAAGTGGCTTCCATGTTTTACTCTGGATGTCTTCAAAAGTGCAATAATGAGTTGAATTTATAATACCTGAAAAGGGTGAGTAAAAATAGCACAAGTATCTTCCAAATGACGATTAGTAGCAAAATAGTAAAATAAATCGTGATAATAAAAAAGGTCTGGATCCTGTCGGAGAAAATAAAAGAAAACAACAAAACAAATCACAATTATTAGGAAAAGACAAAGAGATATAATATGTACAAGAATTTACAGCTTGATTGACGCCTATGTGTCAGAGACAAGCTTCTCATCCAATTTTCTTATAAATTGGCAAACATGGTCTTTTTTAGTCAGATTCCCAAGACTTAACTGTTGTCTTTCTTTTTGAAATTGTGTATGTAATTTGTGAAAGGCTATGTGAACATATCCACTGGGATGCATCTCAAGAGTCGAAGATATATCATCTAACGACTCCTTATGTTAGGTTTCAATCAAGTCCCAATGATCATTTTAAAGCATAAAATGAGTGAATACATCCAAATGAGGTGCGGAAAAAACTCACATGGATCGGTAGAGATGCTACGAAGATGAACCACGAACTGCTCTCCCTTGCTCGGCAGTGAGCTGGGCGTGGAAGGGCTGCACGGCAGTGGGCTGCTTTCTTCCTCCAAGAATCGGCCATGAGAGACACCATTGAAGCTCCAAGCTTCAAGCTTCCAAGCTCATGAAATCGGTTCCCTAACACCTTTGTATGCCTCCTAGAGTATGCTAGCACCAAGATCTTGCAATAAAATCATGTCTTTACCCTCTCCATCACTTTCGGTTTGACAGAAACAGAAGGAAGAAGAGGCGTGGAGACCGTGAGAGAGATGAGCAATTTTTGGCTCCAAAAACCCAAATATCGTAAAAATGGGAGAGAGAAGAATTGTTGGAAATAAAAAAATGTAAAAGGTTTATATATTTCCAAGAAATTAATAAACCATTTACCTTTTCTTTTAATTCCAAAAAGCAAGCATTAAATGCTTGTCTATCACCACAAATCAACTCACATCAATCACTCAAATATCACATCACTCAAAGTGACATGTGATTTGACGCTTGATGTGACTTGCGATTTGACGCTTGATTTGACTTGCGTGCCACACTCGAATTCGAAATGCGAATGCGCTCGCAAACAATCTCGGGCTCGGGTTTGCTAATTCTAAATTAACGAATTTTCCGTTGCGTCGTAATTAAATGATTACGCCTAGCAAAATCACTATTCACGTCGCTAACGAATTAATTCTAAATTAATTCATTCTCCCGAATTAAAATCTAATTTTAATTCCGCGTTGAAATCCAATTTCGTATAATATATCAAATATATTATTTTATCGATTATTCCAAATTAATCGTTCTCTCTCTAAATTGATATTTTATCCCAGATAAAATATCTCCGTAATTAATCCCAGATTAATTTTCTCTCTCATTAAATTAATCCCAGATTAATTAAAGTGCGAGTCATACGTCATCGGTGAATCTTTGGGAAGTGACCCATGAGATCCCCGGATATGTTGGCAGTAAATCGGGTCGTCGGACTATCCGAACACGTAAGTACCTCGTACTACGTATACACCGATTCACAAGACAAGGTTGGCCTCTAGCAAAGCGCCATGCCTACCCAATTCTCCGGAAACATGCTTACAGGAATAAGCGATCTATATCAGGCGTAGTATACGTGGTATTGCGTATTTCGATCCAGTATCGGATGATCACGTGCTAGGCCTGGGGCTGGAATCATGTCTGCCCCGTACGAAGCACATGTCGGATCTCTGGTAACTAGTCTCTATATCGGATAACTATGACCTAGTCATATTATCCCGATGACTGCAGTACTTAAGAGAACCAGTACCGTATCCTACGTGACCATCAACTTCATATGACTGGAGTGACACTTCCGTCTTAACATCACACCCAACACACTACGATTCTCAATATACCCAGTATTGGCGTACACAGAACCTGTTAAAGTCCTGGACGACCTCAACCAAAGTATATTGATTGTCGCAAGTATTAGCGGTGCAAGTCTCAGGTTAAGACCAAATACACCTACCCTGATTTCGGACTTCCATAGACACGTAGTCATACTACCAATGAAATTCCGAAGGGGTCTATCCAGAGCGAAGCTGTTTCCCGTACCATCGGTAAAACACAACCTCCTATTACACTTGCATGAGTATCCTATACCCAAATATACGAGAACTATGCCGTTGTGCCCTCACAACACGCACAAGTGCAATACTAGTCTTTTACGCATTATCGATGTCCAATCTCGATAATACTCTGACTAGGGATATTTAATGATTTATCCTTCGTGGACTAATACTGTCTCATATCATTCTCAGTCCAGGAATAAATCATAGGGACCTCCTATCATTTATATATCTAGGTGATCTAATCACAAATGATAAGAGTGCAATCTCTTTGTCACATAGTTAATTTGTACAACAACACTATGATCTGTACAAATAGTGATGCTATGGGTCATAATTGTCCAACACCTTACTCAAGCCATCCCTAATGAATTTAATTTTATCTTCGCGATTATCAGACACCATTCCTAAAGAACGACAACGAGTATTGCAATTCCAACGTGCACATTTGTAACAAACACCCATTTGCTTAGCTCTACGTTTCTTGCATATGTGCTTCTTCCAAAACCAGGCAGATGTGAAATAAAAGAGTCAGAATACTCACCTGCCAATCGGACTCGTGCTTCAATTACCCAACGAATGTCATTGGGAACACCATGGATCGTCAGTAACCTCATCCGTTCCAAGCGAGCTTTGTAGACTTTCATCAAAGATTTTTTAGGGAGAGAAGGAAATTGCTTGTGAAGATTTGCTAGAGCTTCTTCCATCTTGAAATGACTTAATCTGCAAAAACTAAACACACAAAATTAAATTACACCAAATCACAATATATACAAAAATTGCATGGGTTGCCTCCATGCGAGCACTAAGTTTAATCATCGTCAGCTAGACGTGACTTTTTAAACGTTTATGCTGGATCTGAAAGTGTGACACTTTCTTTTTGTCGCTCAAATGATTCTCCCCAGTAGTGTTTGACACGCTGACTGTTAACCTTGAATGTGTTGTTGGTATTGGGATCCAGTAACTCAACAGCTCCATATGGTAAAACCTGAGTGATCACAAATGGTCCAGACCACCTAGATTTCAACTTTCTAGGGAAAAGTTTCAACCTCGAGTTGTACAACAACATCTGCTGCCTTGGTTCCAACTGTTTGTGCACTATTTTTCGGTCATGCCATTTTTTGGTCTTTTCCTTGTACAATTTGGCATTCTCATAAGCCTGTAGGCGAAATTCCTCTAATTCATTGAGTTGGTGAAGTCTTTTCTCTCCTGCAGCTTGCAAATCAAGATTCAACTTCTTCAGTGCCCAGTACGCCTTGTGTTCAAGCTCAACTGGCAGATGACACGCTTTCCTAAACACCAATCGATATGGGGACATACCAATGGGTGTCTTGTAAGCTATTCGGTAGGCCCATAATGCGTCATCCAATTTTGTAGACCAATCCCTTCTTGTTGATCCAACGATTCTCTCCATGATTCTTTTGATTTCTCTGTTTGAAACCTCAACTTGTCCATTTGACTGTGGATGGTAAGCTGTGGCAACCTTGTGAGTAACTCCATATTTGGATAGGAGTGCATCAAAGTATTTGTTGCAGAAATGTGAGCCACCATCGCTGATAATTGCCTGAGGTGTTCCGAACCGAGTGAAAATGTTCTTTTTCAAGAATTTGATCATCACTTTTGAATCATTGGATGGTAGTGCAATTGTTTCAACCCATTTGGAGACGTAGTCTACAGCAACCAGGATGTACAAGTTTCCAAATGATGGAACAAAGGGTCCTATTAAATCTATACCCCACACATCGAATATTTCCACTTTTAGAATGTTTTGCAACGGTCCTTCATTCCTCCTGGAATATTTCCCGTTCTCTGGCACATGTCACATTGAAAAGCAAAAAGATAAGCATCTTTAAAAAGTATGGGCTAGAACAAACCTGATTGAAGAACTTTTGCTGCAGTTTTGTTCCCGTTGAAGTGTCCGCCATATGGTGATGAATGACAGTGCTGCAAAACACTGTTGACCTCCTCATGTGGAACACAACGTCTCAATAATTGATCAGCATAGCGTTTAACCAGGTACGGTTCATCCCAGACATAGTGCATGACTTCTTTGAAGAACTTCTTCCGTTGCTGAATTGTCCATTCCAACGGCCATTTTCCTGACACAATGTAATTGACATAGTCAGCATACCAAGGGACTTCTTGTTGTTTCATGGCAAACAGCTGTTCATCTGGAAAAGTTTCTTTGATTGACAGTTCTTTGTCAGCTGTTTCTCCATTTTCGAGCCTCGATAAGTGATCTGCCACCTGGTTTTCTGTCCCTTTCCTGTCTCGAATCTCCACGTCAAATTCTTGCAGAATAAGTATCCAACGGATCAATCTGGGTTTGGCATCTTTCTTCGTGATCAGATATTTGATTGTTGAATGATCTGTGTAGACCACCACTTTGGGACCCAACAGATATGAGCAGAATTTGTCAAAAGCGTACACAACTGCGAGCAACTCCTTTTCAGTGGTTGTGTAGTTGAGTTGAGCTTCATTTAGAGTTCTGCTGGAGTAGTAAATGGTGTGAAAAATCTTTGCTTTGCGTTGTCCCAAAACTGCACCTACAGTAAAATCACTAGCATCGCACATCATTTCAAATTGAAGGGTCCAATCCGGTGCTACAATGATGGGGGCAGAAACCAGCTTCTGTTTTAAGATCTCAAAAGGTTCCTGGCATTTTTTGGTAAATTTGAAAGGCACATCCTTTTCCAGAAGATTGCAAAGAGGTTTAGCAATCTTGGAAAGTCTTTGATAAATCTCCTGTAAAAACCTGCATGTCCGAGAAAGCTCCGAATCCCTTTGACAGATGTTGGTGGAGGTAGTTTTTCAATTGTTTCAATCTTTGTTTTGTCTACCTCGATTCCCTTTTGTGAGATCCGGTGTCCAAGAACAATGCCTTAATGTATCATGAAATGGCATTTCTCCCAGTTGAGTACCAGGTTTGTATCTTCGCACATTTGTAATACATGTTCCAGATTTTGCAAGCAATGGTCAAAAGAATCTCCAAACACAGAAAATTCATCCATGAATACCTCCATACTCTGCTCCAGCATGTCTGAGAAAATGGCCATCATGCAACGCTGAAAAGTGGCAGGGGCATTACATAATCCAAATGGCATCCTGCGGAAAGCAAAAGTACCATAGGGACATGTAAATGTGGTTTTTTCCTGATCTTCTGGGGCAATGGCAATCTGATTGTACCCTGAATATCCGTCAAGAAAGCAATAGAATTCATGTCCCGCCAGTCTATCTAACATCTGGTCAATGAATGGTAGCGGAAAATGGTTCCTTCTCGTGGCTTTATTCAGCTTCCTGTAGTCCATGCATACTCTTCATCCAGTCACCGTTCTTGTTGGGATCAGCTCGTTCTTTTCATTGGTGACCACAGTAATTCCTCATTTCTTTGGTACACACTGCATAGGACTCACCCAAATACTATCTTAGATGGGGTAAATGATGCCAGCATCCAACCATTTGATGATTTCTTTCTTCACGACTTCCTTCATGATTTGATTGAGTCTCCGTTGATGCTCCACTGTGGGTTTGTACTCATCGTTCATCAGAATCTTGTGCATGTAAAATGATGGACTAATGCCTCGAATGTCTGCTATAGTCCAGCCAATGGCTCTTTTGTGCTCTCGTAACACTCTCAGTAGCTTTTCTTCATGCTCCAATGTTAGTGAAGAATAAATAATAACAGGTAATTCAGAAGAGTTTCCAAGAAATGCATACCTGAGATGGCTCGGAAGTAACTTTAGTTCCAGCTGTGGTGGTTCTTCAATCGAAGGCTTGATTCGATCTTTCTTTGGCAGTTCCAAGCTTTCAACAGATGGTGTTGCTTTGAATCGGAATGGTTTGTCAAGGTAGTTGATACATTCCAGGATTTCAGCATCTAGTTCGTTGTAGTTATGTTGGTGATGTAAGCTTTAAGTGTATCAGTGGTATTTGGCTCAGTATCCTGAACAATATTATCAACAACATCAACTCTGAAGCATTCTTCTTCTTCTTTTTCATCGCTTGGGAATTTCATGGCTTTGAAAACATTAAAGGTCACTTCTTGGTCCTGCACTTTCATGGTTAGTTCTCCTTTTTGCACATCAATCACAGTTTTACCTGTAGCCAAGAATGGTCTCCCAAGAATCATAGGTACTTCTTGTCTTCTTCCATGTCAAGGATGATGAAATCTGCTGGAAGGATGAGTTTGTCAACTTTAACCAGCATATTTTCAATGACTCCTCTCGGAAATACGAGCGTTCGATCAGCAAGTTGCAAAGATACTGAGGTAGGCATTGCTTCTCCAATTTGCAGTTTCCTGTAAATAGAAAAAGGCATTAAATTAACACTGGCTCCTAAATCACATAAAGCCTTACCGATGTAATGTTCTCCAATGGTGCATGGAACTGTGAAACTGCCAGGATCTTTCAACTTCGGGGGAAGCTTCCTCTGAATGATAGCGTTGTATTCTTCCGTCAAAGCTATTGTCTCGTAATCTCCCAATCTCTGTTTTGTGAAAGAATGTCTTTCATGAATTTTACATAGCTGGGTATTTGTTCCAAGGCTTCTGCAAATGGTATGTTAATGTGCAACTTTTTAAAAATCTCCAAGAAACGAGCAAATTGCTTGTCCAGTTTGTTTTTCTGAAGACGCTGAGGAAAAGGTGGAGATGGAATGATCTGTTCTTTTTCCTTTTCCTTTGCTTCTTTTTCCTCCATCTGTGGAACTGCATCTTTTGGAACTTCCTCAATTGTTGCCTTGATTCCAACATCTTTGTTGATCTCAGTACCACTTTTTAAAGTAATGGCTTGACATTGCTCATTCCCTCGGTTCCTTGGATTTGGTTCTGTGTTGCTGGGAAGATTACCTGGTGGTCTGTAACTCTGAGCATTGGCCAGTTGTCCGATTTAATTCTCCAGTGCTTTGATGGAAGCTGATTGGCTCTGAATCATAGCTTCATATCTTTTTAATTGAGCTATCATTTCTGTCATTACTGGTTCATTTGTCTGCTCATGGCCTTTGTTCTGTTGCTGGAATCCAGGTGGTGGATAGTTCTTTTGCCCTGAATTGTTGCTCCATGAAAAATTAGGATGATTCCTCCACCCTGGGTTGTAGGTGTTGGAATATGGATTGTTCCCCTGTCTGTTGAAATTGTTGACATAATTCACCGTCTCTTCAAGTTGGTTTGGTTCTGGTGCTCCTCCATATGGTGAACTTGTGGATCCAATGGTAAGAGTCTCCATGAATTTGTATATCTGATCCAGCTTGGTGTTGACTGCTGTATTGGCTCCAACTTCATAAATTCCTACAATTCTTTGAAATATGCTCCTTTCTGTTGGCCATAAGGAATTATTGTTGGCCATTTCTTCGATTAGGTCTCAGGCTTGATCTTCTCCTTTTGCCATCAAAGCTCATCCAGCAGCAGCATCGATTGTGGTTCTCATCAGTCCAGAAAGTCCATTATAGAAAGTTTGGACTTGAAGCCATTTTGGAATCTCATGGTGAGGACATTTTCAGAGCAAATCTTTGCACATTTCCCAAGCTTCGTAGAGAGATTCTGAATCTTGTTGTACAAAAGATGTGATGTCATTCCTCAGTTTTGCAGTTCTGGCTGGTGGAAAGTACTTTGCAAGGAATTTGGTGGCTAGAGTGTTCCAAGTTGTGATGGAACCAGCTGGTAATGAATGTAGCCATGCTTTAGCTCTGTCCTTCAAGGAGTATGGAAAAACCCACAGTCTTATTGCTTCTTCTGATGCTCGATTGTAATTGAAAGTGCCGCAAACTTCCAGGAAGTTGCTGATGTGAGCATTAGGATCTTCATTTGCATTTCCTCCAAACTGAACTATCTGCTGAATCATCTGAATGCAAGTTTTGATGTCACCCGCATTTGCTGGTAAGAGAGGAAGTACAATACAGGAAATGAGGTCATCTACCACCGGAATGGTTCTGTCTCGAATGGGTATTGGTGGTGCAACCTCCAAAGGTTCGGGTTCCATGTTGACTAAAGCTTCTTGGACTTCTCGCCTTTCCCTTCTCAACTGTTGGATGGTTCTTTCAATCTCTGGGTCAAGCGGACGGATTTCAAAGCTTCTGACTCGTCTCATGTAGTTTCTAAGAACTTGTAACACAAGAAAAGAAAAACAATAAGTAAAAAGAATTAGATACAAGTAAGGTATCTAACCCCTAAACTAATAGTAAAAGATAAATAAGTCCCCGGCAACGGTGCCAAAAACTTGACCGGTGCTTACACACGCGTATAACGCAAGCGCATGTATCGTTCAAGTAGTATAAAAAGTATCGATCCCACGAGGACTTAATACCTAATCTAATAATTTTATGAGGTCAAATGATTACTAGTATCTAATAGGTTGTTTGATTGATTTGAAATGGTGACGATTCTAAATTTAAAAACAAGTAAATTATTCGAAAGTAGGTTTTAAGAAAATTCAATATTAAAAACTATATAGGGTTGTGAATCCTTCTAATATCATTTTAAAGATGAAGTGGTTATCTTAAAGTTGGGTAATATATTGATTTATTAACCTGGAACACTAAATTATGTGTAAGCCTCTGTCGATGGTCAGACACAAATACCCAGTTTAACCTAATTGAACCATATGTCTATGTCAACCAAATTATCTGGATTCATTAAGATTAAGTTCCAATTATGGCTACCCCCGCCCGACAGGTATATTCATATCCTGTAAGGAAATCTATTAAAGGGTTATATATCCTCAAGGAAGATCGTGGGCTATTGAGTCTAAGGTCTTAAACTTAAAATCTCTATGTCTATTTCATTTTAAGTTTACTTATCAATTTTATTAGTGGCCAGTTAATAAAAAGCATTAAGATTAAGACTCAATAAATAAATCTTTATAATACCCAAACTATAATCTAACCCTTATAAACCGGTGATATTGGATTTCATCACAACTCTAGATAACTAACTTAGTTATGACACATAGGTAGGGCTAGTAAAAACTTAAAAGTAAAAAACCATAATGTAAAAATGCGGAAGAGTATTGCGTAAAGTAAAAGCTTAAAAGTAAAATAAAATAAAATGCTAAGGTAAAAGGAATTATTTCTACTACTACTAATTTATATATCTCCCAGAAAATAATATATAAACTTGTGATTATTACCAACCAGCCATATAGGCGGTAACCTGATTAAGTCAATTTAAGTCCAACCAGCCATAAAGGCGGAACCAAAGTAAACCAGCCATAAAGGCGGTAAGGGAATTTTATTACCAACCGACCAATCTGGTGGTATCCTTTCTTAGTCAGGTTTAACCAAGTTAAATTGATTTACCAACCGACCAATATAGCGGTATCCCTTTTTAAGTCAAATTTTAAATAGTAAATATATTATTTTTAAGGGAGATTAATCTAAATAGAATAGTAAAAGAATTACCTTTCACCCTAGCATAGGGAAGTTACCTCATCATGATTGAATAGTAAAAACTGTAAAATAAAGAAAGTAAATTACTATTATTACAAAACGTAATTAAAAATTACAAAACTAAATTAAAGAAAACTTAGAGAGAGAAGAACTTTCTATTTACATCAAAGAAATGAGAGAGAATGGTACAACAAAAATTGAAATCTTGAGCTCAATTTATAGGCGCAGATAAGCTCTGGGCGTCGCGACGCTAAGGGTCTTGGCGTCGCGACGCTGGAACAGTGAATCGTGGCACAATGAGGGCTTGACACGTGGTGATTCTGATAAGAAGATAAGGCGACACGTGGCAAGGCGGCTAAGAGCTCAATTATTATGCTGACGTGGCGACATGTGGCGAAAGCAATTGCCGGCACCGTAGGATTGCGACACATGGCGACACGTGTCACGCTATGATTGGCTGATGATGACGTGGCACGTTGACTTGGTTGACCAGTGACGTGGATGATGACGTGGCATGACACATGGCGAAGTTGACTCGTTGACCGGCTGACATGGATGATGACATGGCACACGTGGCAATGGTGATTGTCGGTAGCGTAGGATGATGACACGTGTCACGGTGTATTTTAGCAGATCGGTTGTGATGGTGACACATGGCACGGCGCACGTTAGCAAAGTCAAACTTCTCAAATTCTGACCCGTTGACCTGGCGCACATTAGCAGATCTAGTGCACTTTAGGCGTCGCGATGCCAAGGGCTTGCGCATCGCGACTCGGCCAAATTACAAAATGCCATTTTTTCCAATTTTTACTGTTTTGCTCCAAATCACCTCCAGAATGTCCTGAAACTTTATTTATCTACAAAATAACACAAAACACATCAAAATATTCACAAGACTCAAGAAACTATACAAAATATTAGGATAAATGAGTGGGAAATAGTGATAGATTTACCACTCATCACCAATCTTGATTTCTCCTACATGAAATGTTTTCGAGACCTCACAAGCTTCTCTAACACTTCTCTAATTTAGGCTAATTTCTCTAAGAATTTGATTGTACTTAGCTTTCTCAAGCTTTTGATTTTATTATTAAAATCTTCTTAAAACTTGCTATTTATAGCAAAACTTAGACTATTTTTAATTAATAAAAATTGTAATCAACTTTCATGTGGGCTTAATCTAATTTATCCAAATATGTATAATTAGGTGTGGCTAATCTCCATTGTCTCCCACTTTGATTTAATCCAATTAAATCAAGCCAAAACCACCTATTATTATATACTTACAATTATCATAATATCCTCAAATGGTAGAGATAATTATGATTTTACAATTAAGCCCTTTGTGTAATTATTGAATTAATCAAATTAGGTCAAAGTAAATAATCAATGTCATCTAATAACACTTGATTATCTTAGTTGATAATTAATTGGCTACCCAAGTGCTCAACGAGTACACTTTATATTCGGACTCTCTAAGTTCAGACACGTTCGTCATATAAGCCTAGCTAATATGTACGCTATTCGGCCACCTCCGAATTTGCGAAGAACACGAACGACCTTTCTGAACTATACAAGTCGATGTCATCATATATGTGAGTTGTGCTTAGGAAACATAGAATACATCGTCAAGTTTCTAAGACGCACATCTCATATCGACATGTCCACGATTCTTCATAACTGATGCGATCCACCCTAAGTGATCGACTTTGGCCAAATCTTTAATAATCATGACTTTAATCACATGGATACCTAAACCCCTTATGGTACACATACGAGCCGACGGATCCTATCTTACTTCGCACTTGATTACTGAGTGTTTCGGTCCACACTAAATGAACATCTATAAGTCAGACCATGAAAGGTTTCTGACATACATGGCATCAAAGTGTGGAAGATCTCACACAAAATCCATGCTATCATATAGTCAGAATTACATATGTTACTCGGCTCGAGGAGATTTCTATTAACGGTGGTGTGTACTTCCAACTATTAGGAATCACCTGTGAGTCATTCAGTATTCGGTCCAACCAATAGCCACACGTCTATACGAGTTTCCAAACTCATGGTACATCGGGTTAAACCATTGGAACTTCAATTCCAATATATGACTTGTGCTAGTCTTCTAGGGTATAGGAACTCGACCATATTCCAAAACCAACGACTAAGAGTATATATACTTTAATAATAAATTATAATAATAATACTTATCCTAATGTCGGACCACCTAGTGTCCAGTATTACTACAATATTATTCTAAGGTCGGTGTCATTCTTAGCATATCTATACATCAATCTAATATGCATAATGACAATACCATTAATAATGTATGAAATGAAAATGTAGTTATTTTATTAATAAATAATAAAAAGTATAATTTAGATTGGCACTCCAAGCACCAACTCCAACAAACTCTCACTTGCTTAATGCCAATCTGGATGGTACTGCAGTCTCATTTCCTCCACATGTTTATCAAATAACTTAGGAGGTAAGGCCTTTGTAAGCGGGTCTGCTATATTGTCCAGTCCTTGAACCTTAAAGACCACTATGTCTTTTTGTTCAATAATCTCTCTAATTACGCAGTATTCCCTTTCCACGTGTTTAGACTTGGAATGCGCTCTCGGCTCCTTAGCCTGCGCAATGGCTCTGTTAATTTCATAATACAACGGGATCGAATCCGCAATACTAGGCACAACGCAAAGTTCTGTGATAAAATTTCTAATCCAAATAGCTTCTTTAGTAGCTTCTGAAGCCGTTATAAATTCTACCTCAGTGGTGGAATCAGTTGTTGAGCCTTTCTTTGAACGTCGCCAACTAAATGCAACATCGTTACGGGTAAATATGTAACATGATGTAGATTTTCTATCATCCGGATCTCCCTGGAATTTGGAGTCTGTATAACCCTTAACTTTTAGCTCATCTTCTCCATATATCATAAATGTATCCCTAGTACCCTTTGTTGGGGTTTTGGGTGATGGGGCGCAGCGGAAACGCGATTCGGGCGAAATCGTATTTTAAAACTTTTTCAAAATATCAAATATTATCAATATCTAATATGAATAATTGATGAGTGGTAAATGTATCCTTATTTCCCACTCATTTGACCTAATATTTTGTATAGTTTCTTGAGCTTTATGAATATTTTGATGTGTTTTGTGTTATTTTGTAGATAAATAAAGTTTCAGGACTCTATGGAGGTGATTCGGGGCCAAAACAGTGAAAAAGGACAAAAAGGATAAAATCGCTAACGTGCGCCGCAGCTCTGCTAACGTGCGCCGGGACACATGGACCAATCAGATGGATTTTGCTAAAATACGCCGGATGCTAATGTCCGCCGAATCTGCTAACGTGCGCCTGCCATATGTCAACATCACAACCGATCATACTAACGTGCATCGTGCCACGTGTCACCATTACATGCCACCGACAATCGCCATAGCCACGTGTCAGCCACGTACGCGTCCACATCAGCCACGTGCCAAGTCAGTGTACCACGTCATCATCAGCCAATCATCGCGTGACACGTGTCACAATCTTATGATGCCGACAATCCATATCGCCACGTGTCGCCACGTCTTTGCTGCGTCATCGCCACATCAGCACAATCATTCAGCTCCCAGCCGCCAAGACACGTGTCAACCGATCCAGAAAATGTGTCGTATTTGTCGTCAGAAAACACGGCGCGTCGCAACGCTAAAGGAGTGCGCGTTGCGATGCGCATGGCCTATCAACGCATATAAATTTAGCTCAAAATTTCAGTTTCAGATGTACCTTCCTCTCTAAATTCTCTGATAATAATAAGAAGTTTGTATCTAGTTTGTTTTAATTTTAATTTTGTAATTAATTTAATTTACTTTTTATAATAGTAATTTATTTTCTTTATTTTTCAGTTTTTACTATTCAGCAATGAGGAGGTAACTTCCCCCTGCTAGGGTGAAAGGTAAAACTTTTATTACTGCTATTTAGATTAATCTCCCTTATTTATAATATATAAACTATTTAAAACTTGACTTAACAAAGATACCGCTATATTGGTTGGTTGGTAATTAATTATAAACTGGTTTTAACTTGACTAAGCATGGATACCGCCTGGTTGGTCGGTTGGTAATTACCGCCTATATGGCTGGTTTATGGACAATAATGATACCGCCTTTATGGTCGGTCAGACTTAATTTTGCTTTAATCAGGTTACCGCCATATGGCTGGTTGGTAATATCACACAAGTTAATATATTATATTAAGGGAGATATCTAAAATAGTAGTGATAAAAGTAGATCATCTAGCTTAGCATTTTCTTTTATTGTATTTTTCTTTATTTACTTTCCCGCATTTTACTTTATGTATTTTATTTTTAAGTTGTTACTAGCTCTAGTTATGTGTCGTAACTAAGTTAGTTTTATGGGGTTGTGATGAATTCCAATATCACCGATTAATAAGGGGTTATTTAACTGTTTGGGTAATATAAAGGTTTATTTATTGAGCCTTAGTCTTAATGCTTCTTGTTAACTAGACATTAATAAGATTGAACTGGTAAACTTAAAATGAACTTGGAAAAGAGATTTTAGGTTTAAGACCCTAGACTTAATAACCCACGATCTTCCTTGAGGATAGATAACCCTTTAATAGATTTCCTTACAGGATATGAATATACCTGTCGGGCGGGGGTAACCATAATTGGAACTTAATCTTAATGAATTCAGGTAACTTGGTTGACATAGGAATATGATTAATTGGATTACATTGGGTATTTGTATTTGACCATCGGAATAGGCTTTTACTTATTTTTGTTCCAGGTTAATAAACCAATATATTGCACAAACGTGAAATAACCACTTCATCTTTTACAAAAAAAATATTGGAATAATTCACAACCCTAGATAGTTTTATAAATTTGAATTATCCTCAACCTACTTTCGCACCATTTTCATTTACTTGTTTTAATTTTAAAGTCACAATCCAATCAAAACAATCAATCTGTTAGGTACTCGTAATTATTTGGCTTTATAAATTAATAGTTTAGGTATTAAGTCCTCGTAGGATCGATACTTTTTATACAACTTGAATGATACGTGTGCTTGCGTTATACGCGTGTGATTTCGCAACGGTCAAGTTTTTGGCACCGTTGTCGGGGACTTATTTATCTTTCACTATTAGTTTTGGGGTTAGATACGTTACTGTATCTAATTTCTTTTTACTTATTATTTCTGTTTTCTTGTGTTTCAGGTTCTCAGACACTACATGAGACGAACCAGCAGCTTTGAACTCCGACCACTTGACCAAGAAATAAAAGAACCATCAGACAATTGAGAAGGGAAAGGTGAGTAGCCAATAAGCTTTAGTTAACATGGAACCTGAACCTTTGGAAGTTGCACCACCAATTCCCATTCGAGACAGAACCATTCCGGTGGTCGACGGCTTCATTTCCTGTATTGTACTTCCTCCCTTACCAGTAAATACATGTGACATCAAAACATGCATTCAGATGATTCAGCAGTCAGTGTAGTTTGGGGTAAATACAACCGAAGATCCTAATACCCATATCAGCAACTTCCTGGAAGTTTACGGCACTTTCAATTAACACCGAGGAGCTGAAGAAGCAATGAGACTGCGTGTTTTCCCATATTCCTTGAAAGACAGAGCAAAAGCTTGGCAACATTCACTACCAGCAGGTTCCATCACAACTTGGAACACTCTAGCCACCAATTCATTGCAAAGTATTTTCCACCAGCGAGAACAGCAAAACTGGGGAATGACATCACATCCTTTGTACAACATGACTTGGAAACTCTCTACGAAGCTTGGGAAAGGTACAAAGATTTGCTCCGGAAATGTCCTCACCATGAGATTCCAAAATGGCTTCAAGTCCAAACTTTCTATAATGGACTTTCTGGACTGATGAGAACCACAATTGATGTTGCTGCTGGAGGAGCTTTGATGGCAAAATGAGAAGATCAAGTCTGGAACCTAATCGAAGAAATGACCAACAATAATTCCTTGTGGCCAACAGAAATAAGCATGATCCAAAGAATTGCTAGAATTTATGAAGTTGAAACCAATACAGCAGTCAACGCCAAGATGGATCAGATATGTAAATTCGTGGTGACTCTCAGCACACAAAGCAATATTGGTTCCACAAGTTTACTTTATGGAGGAGCACCAGAACCAAACCAACTTGAAGAGATGGTGAATTATGTCAATAATTTCAACAGCCATGGGAACAATCCATATTCCAACACCTACAACCCAGGGTGGAGGAATCATCCCAATTTTTCATGGAGCAACAATTCAAGGCAAAAGAACTATCCACCACCTGGATTCCAGCAACAGAACAAAAGCTGGTAGTTTGAAAAAGAACCAGAAATGAAAGAATGGATCGCAGAGATGTTCAAAAAGCAACAAGCAGTATATGATGCTATCTTTCAGAGCCAACTGGCCAATGCTCAGAGTTATAGACCGCCAGGAAATCTTCCCAGCAACACATAACCGAATCTAAGGAACCGAAGGAATGAGCAATGTCAAGCCATTACTTTGAAAAGTGGTACTGAGATCAACAAAGATGTTGGAATCAAGGCATCCATTGAAGAAGTTCCAAAAGATGCAGTTCCACAGATGGAGGAAAAAGAAGCAAAGGAAAAAGATCAAATCACTCCACCTCCATATTTTCCACAACGTCTTCAGAAAAAAAAATTAGATAAGCAGTTTGCTCTATTCCTGAAGGTGTTCAAAAAGCTGCATATCAACATTCCATTCGCAGAAGCCTTGGAAGAAATGCCTAGCTATGTCAAACTCATGAAAGACATTCTTTCACGAAAATTGAGATTTGGAGATTACGAGATAGTAGCATTAACAGAAGAATGCAGCGCCATCATTAAGAGGAAACTTCCCTCAAAGTTGAAAGATCATGGCAGTTTCACTGTCCCATGCACCATTGGAGAACTTTACATCGGTAAGGCTTTATGTGATTTAGGTGTAAGTGTTAATTTGATGTCTTTTTCTATTTACAGGAAACTATAAATTGGAGAAGCAATGCCTACCTCAGTCTCTCTACAACTTACTGATCGAACACTCGTATTTCTGAGAGGAGTCGTTGAAGATGTGCTGGTCAAAGTTGAAAAACTCATTCTCCCAGTAGATTTCATTATCCTTGACATGGAAGAAGACAAAGATGTATCTATCATCCTTGGAAGACCATTCTTGGCTACAGGCCGAACTGTTATTGATGTATAAAAAGGAGAACTAACCATGAAAGTTCAAGACCAAGAAGTTAACTTTAATGTTTTCAAAGCCATGAAATTCCCGAGTGATGAAAAAGAGGAAGAATGTTTCAGAGTTGATGTTGTTGATAGTATCATCCAGGATACTGAGCCACCTCCCACAGACAAACTTGAAGCTTGCATCACCAACATGACTAAAAGTGAGCTAGATGCTGAAATCCTGGAATGTATCAACTATCTTGACAATCCATTTTGGTTCAAATCGACACCACCAGTTGAAAGTCTGGAACTCTTGAAGAATGAGCGAATCAAGCCCTCAATTGAAGAACTACCACAGCTGGAGTTGAAGCTACTTCTGATCCATCTCAGATATACTTTCTTATGAAACTCTTTTGAACTACCTGTAATTATTTCTTCTTCGCTAACATTGGAGCAGGAAGAAAAGTTACTGAGAGTGTTACGGGAACACAAGAAAGCCATTGGCTGGACTATAGCAGACATTCAAGGCATTAGTCCATCATTTTACATGCACAAGATTCTGATGAACAATAAGTACAAACCCATAGTGGAGTATCAACGAAGACTAAATCCAATCATGAAGGAGGTCGTGAAGAAAGAAATCATTAAATGGTTGGATGTTGTGCATCATTTACCCCATCTCAGACAGCACTTGGGTGAGTCCTGTGCAGTATATACCGAAGAAATGAGGAATAAATGTAGTCCCAAATGAAAAGAACGAGCTGATTCCAACAAGAACTATGACTAGATGGAGAGTATGCATGGACTACCGAAAGCTGAATAAAACAACAATGAAGGATCATTTTCCGCTGAGATTCATTGATTAGATGCTGTACAGACTGGCGGGACATGAGTTCTATTATTTTTTGGATGGATATTCGGGGTACAATCAGATTTCCATCGCCCCAGAAGATCAGGAGAATACCACTTTTATATGTCCGTATGGTACTTTTGCATTCCGCAAGATGCCATTTGGACTATGTAATGCTCCCGCCACATTCCAACGTTGCATGATGGCCATTTTCTCAAATATGTTGGAACAGAGTATGGAGGTTTTCATGGATGATTTCTCTGTGTTTGGAGACTCTTTTGACCACTGCTTGCAAAATTTGGAACAGATGTTACAAAGATGCGAAGATACCAACCTGATACTCAATTGGGAGAAATGCCACTTCATGGTGTAGGAAGGCATCATCCTGGGACACTGGATCTCAGAAAAGGGAATCGAGGTAGACAAAGCAAAGATTGAGACAATTGAAAAATTACCTCCACCAACATCTGTCAAAGGGATTCGAAGCTTTCTCGGACATGCAGTTCCTTACAGGAGATTTATCAAAGACTTCTCAAAGATTGCTAAACCTCTGTGCAATATTCTGGAGAAGGATGTTCCTTTCAACTTCACCAAAGAATGTCACGAAGCTTTTGAGATCCTAAAACATAAGCTGGTTTCTGCTCTTATCATTGTAGCACACCAGACTGGACCCTTCCATTTGAGGTGATGTGCGATGCCAGTGATTTTGTTGTAGGTGCAGTTTTGGGACAACGCAAAGCAAAAGTTTTCCACACTATTTATTACTCCAGTAGAACTCTGAATGAAGCTCAACTCAACTACACAACCACTGAAAAGAAGTTGCTCACAGTTGTATTCGCTTTTGATAAATTCTGATCTTATTTGTTGGGTCCCAAAGTGGTGGTCTACACATATCATTCAGCAATCAAATATTTGATCGCGAAGAAAGATGTCAAACCCAGATTGATCCGTTGGATACTTCTACTGTAAGAATTTTACGTGGAAATTCGAGACATGAAAGGGACAGAAAACCAAGTGGCAGATCATTTATCGAGGATTGAGAATGGAGAAACAGCTGGCAAAGAACTGACAATCAAAGAAACTTTTCCAGATGAACACCTATTTTCCATGAAACAACATAATGCTCCTTGGTATGCTGACTATGTCAATTACATAGTCTCGGGAAAATGGCCGTTGGAATAGACAACTCAGCAACGAAAGAAATTCTTCAAAGAAGTCAAACACTATGTCTGGGATGAGCCGTATCTGTTCAAACACTGTGCTGATCAATTATTGAGACGCTGTGTTCCACAGGAGGAGGTCAACAGTGTTCTTCAACATTGTCATTCATCACCATATGACGGACACTTCAGCGGGAATAAAACTACAGCTAAAATCATACAATCAGGTTTGTTCTGGCCCACTCTTTTTAAAGATGCTTACTTATTTTCTCTTCAATGTGACAGGTGCCAGAGAACGGGAAATATTTCAAGGAGAAATGAAGGACCTCTACAAAACATTCTGGAAGTTGAGATATTTGATGTATGTGCGATTGATTTTATGGGACCCTTTGTTCCATCATTCGGAAACATGTACATACTAGTTACTGTAGACTACGTCTCCAAATGGGTTAAAGTAATCGCACTACCATCAAACGATTCAAAAGTGGTGATCAAATTCCTTAAAATGAATATTTTCACTCGTTTCAGAACACCTCGGACTATTATCAGTGATGGTGGCACACATTTCTGCAACAAATATTTCGATGTGCTTTCATCCAAATACGGAGTTACTCATAAAGTTGCCACTGCCTACCATCCTCAGTCAAATGGACAGGTTGAAGTTTCAAACAGGGAGATCAAAAGAATCTTGGAAAGAACCGTCGGATCAACAAGGAGGGACTAGTCTAGAAAATTGGATGACACATTATGGGCCTATCAGACAGCTTACAAGACTCTCATTGGTATGTCCCCATATAGTATGGTGTTTAGGAAAGCATCATCTGCCAGTTGAGCTTGAACACAAGGCGTACTGGGCACTGAAGAAGTTGAATTTTGATCCACATGCTGCAGGAGAGAAACGACTCCACCAACTCAATGAATTGGAGGAATTTCGCTTACAGGCTTATGAAAATGCCAAACTGTACAAAGAAAATACCAAAAGATGGCATGATAAAAAAAAATAGTGCGCAGACAATTAGAGCTAGGGCAGCAGGTGTTGTTATACGATTCACGGTAAAAACGTTTTCCTGGAAAGCTGAAGTCAAAGTGGTCAGGTCCATTTGTGATTACTCAGGCATTACCATACGAAGTTTTTGAGATATACAATCCCAAGTACAACAACACATTCAAGATTAACAGTCAGCATGTCAAGCACTACTGGGGGGAATCATTTGAGCGATAAAAAGGAAGTGTCACACTTTCAGATCCAGCCTAACGTTCGAGAAGTCACGTCTAGCTGACGACGTTAAACTTAGCACTCGCAGGGAGGAACCTATATAATTTGTGTATATATTGTGATCTGGTGTGTTTTTTTTTTTTGTGAGTTTAATTTTTGCAGGTAAAGTCATTTCATGATTGAAGACGTTCTCGTAAATCTTCACAAGCAATTTCCTTCTCTCCCTCAAAACATTCTGATGAAAGTCTTTAAAGCTCGCTTGGAACGGATGAAACTACTGATGATAAAAGGTTTCCTACTGACATTCGTTGGATTATTGAAGCACGGGTCCGATTGGCAGGTGAGTCCTTTGACTCTTTTATTTCACATCTGCCTGGTTTAGGAAGAAGCACCTATGCTAAAAAGAGAAGAGCTAAAAGAATGGGTGTATGCTATAAATGTGCTCGTATGTTTTGTGATACTAGTTGTCGTTCTTTAGGAATGGTGTCTGATAACCGTGAAGATAAGATAAATTTCATTAGGGATGGCTTGAGTAAGGAGTCTTTGGATGACATATCTAAAACTCTTGAGGCGCATCCTAGTGGATATGTGTATCACAAAATTCACGTGTTATATACATAATTCCAAAGAGAAAGACAACAGTTAAGTCTTGGGAATCTAACTCAAAAAGACCATGTTTGCCAATTTTTAAGAAAATTGGATGAGAAGCTTGTCCCTGACGCATAGACGTCAATCAAGCCATAAATTATTATAAATATTATATCTCCTTGTCTTTTCCTAATAATTATGATTTATTTTGTTGTTTTCTTTTATTTTCTCTGACAGGATCCGGACCTTTTTGACCTTTCACGATTTATTGTTTTGCTATTAATCGTTCTTTGGAAGATACCAGTGCTATTATTACTCACCCCTTTTCAGGTGTTCTAAATTCAACTCATCTTTGCACTTTTGAAGGCATCCAGATTTGAGAAAAGAAACATACATAAAATGGAAGCTACTTCAAGAAGACGAGTTGTAAATATCTGTGTCTTTTGTGGTACTAGTGTTGGTACTAAGCAACAATATGTAGAAGCAGCACAGGAATTGGGTCGAGTCATAGATGAAAAGAATATGCACCTAGTATACGGCGGTGGCAATCTTGGATTAATGGGGATCGTTTCAAAGGCCGTACAGGATGGAGGCAGTCAAGTTCTGGGAATCATCCCAAAACCTTGGCAGAGGCGGATCTTATAAGATCATCAAACGGAGAAGAACTGATCGTGCCAGGTATGTCTGAACGACTGATGGAAATGATTAACCGTGCTGATGCTTTTATTGCTTTGCCAGGTGGTTTGGGTACGTTGGGGGAAATTTTTACAGTGCTATCTTGGGCGAACTTGAACATACACCAGAAACCAATTAGATTGTTCAACGCATATGGATTTTATGATTTTCTTTCTGTATTTTTTGATGATGCCCAGAGAAATGGGTTCATGTCAAAACCTTTAAAAGAACTCCTCTTCACTGCCAGAACTACCCAGGATTTAATTGACCAAATCTTAACCCATGAACCACAAATTGACCATATCCTTTCCAAGATAAAATGGTCTGATGATGATCGTGGTAAGAAGCGTAGAATAAATCTAGATCTCAACCTTTAATTTCCTTTCTAGATGTAGAATTTCAGCTAACCAGGTACTATCTTCTAAAATCATCTTCTACTTTTTAAGACATTGGGGACAATGTCTCATTTAGGTTTGGGGGTGGGGAATAGTTGTAGTATTTTGTTGTTTTTATTTTTAGTCCAAAATTTTCGAAAAAATTCAAAAATATTTTACAAAAAATCAAAAAAAAAATTGTTTTGTGTTTTTAATTTGATTAATCGGGTCAAATTGGTGTGAGATAGTTGTGTAAGGAATTTCCATTTCTGAGACATATCTCAACCTATTTCGGAACAAGTTAATTTTTGTTTATTTCCTTTTGAATTATTTAATTTGTAAATTCTCCATAATACTGACTAAAATGGATCTTCATATGCTCAGTTGACAGGTATTATCAACATACATGGTAACATACGGACATGAGTTGTAACTGACAATTTTGTAATATTCAGTGCTCTAGTTTAATTAGAGGAAACATCTAAAAAAGTTATGAGATAAAAAAAGTATGAGATCTGAGTTATTAAGTTCGTATGGGTGTTTTAACACCTAGTGCCTAAAAACCAACTGATTTGGGAGTCACTGGCCCAAAGCTCGTTACATGGATCGAAGATGTTAGAAAAAAAATATATATATCTGAAGTCCGAGTAATTAAGTCTGTAGGGGTGTCTTAACACCTGGTGCCCTAAAGTCAACTGGTTTAGGAGTCACTGGTCTAAAGCTCGCTACATGGATGGAAGATATTGTATATAAAAAAATCAGAAAAATCAGAAAAATATTACATTGCTTAAAAAGGGTGTGAATTCTAATATAACTTTAGGACAAAAATATTACCTTCTTTTCAAATACACTTGTGACTATTGTGGGCAAAAATGAGTTGATTAATATTTTGTTGGTTGTGTGTATGGAGAATGGTAAAAATAATTGGAGAATTCACTTATTCGGTAATTTAGAAAGAAAGAAAACAACTATTAACTAGGATGAGAAGTTTCACCTGATTAGTCACTAACTTTTTTATTCTCTTTTCTCTTGTCTTTTTGTTTTTGTGTGCATTAGTTTTACTATATTTTTACTTTTGTAAAACGTTTGTGGGTATCGTTGCTGTAAGCCCTCACGAGACTACAACTCGTCCACTAGGGACACCTAGGGGTTTAAAGGCTTGTTGCATACGCTAAATGCAACCGTGATCCCTACGAAAGTGGCTTAGTTTAAATTTATTTTAAAGATGTTTATATTATCTTGTTGTTTTGCTCGAGGACTAGCAAAATGTTAGGTTTGAGGTGTGATGAGTGGTAAATGTATCACTATTTCCCACTCATTTGACCAAATATTTTGTATAGTTTCTTGAGCTTTGTGAATATTTTGATGTGTTTTGTGTTATTTTGTAGATAAATAAAGTTTCAGGACTCTCTGGAGGTGATTCGGGGACAAAACAGTGAAAAGGACAAAATGGTCATTTGGCGCGTCGCGACCGCTAACGTGCGCCGGGACACGTAGACCAATCAGAGGGATTTTGCTAAAATACGCCGGATGCTAACGTGCGCCGAATATGCTAATGTGCGTCTGCCACGTGTCAACATCACAGCCGATCATGATAATGTGCGTCGTGCCACGTGTCACCATCACATGCTGTCGACAATCGCCATCGCCACGTGTCAGCCACGTACGCGTCCACATAATCCACGTGCCAAGTCAGTGTGCCACGTCATCACCACGTCATCATCAGCTAATCATCACGTGACATGTGTCACAATCCTATGGTGCAGACAATCCACATCGCCACTTCATTGCCACGTCTTTGCCGCGTCATCGCCACGTCAACATAATCATTCAGCTCCTAGCCGCCAGGACATGTGTCAGCCGATTCGGAAAACACGGCGCGTCGCGATGCGAAGGAGTGCGCGTCGCGACGTACATGGCCTATCAACGCCTATAAATTTAGCTCGAAATTTCAGTTTCAGATGTACCTTCATCTCTGAATTCTCTGATAATAATGAGTTTGTTTTAATTTCAGTTTTGTAATTAATTTTATTTACTTTTCATAATAGTAATTTATTTTCTATACTTTTTCAGTTTTTACTATTCAGCAATGAGGAGGTAACTTACCCCTGCTAGGGTGAAAGGTAAAACTTTTATTACTGCTATTTAGATTAATCTCTCTTAATTATAGTATATAAACTATTTAAAACTTGACTTAACAAGGATACCGCTATATTGGTCGGTTGGTAATTAATTATAAACTGGTTTTAACCTGACTAAACATGGATACCGCCTGGTTGGTCGGTTGGTGATTACCGCCTATATGGCTGGTTTATGGACAAATAATGATACCGTCTTTATGGTCGATCGAACTTAATTTGACTTAATCAGGTTACCGCCAATATGGCTGGTTGGTAATATCACACAAGTTAATATATTATATTAAGGGAGATATCTAAAATAGTAGTGATAAAAGTATATCCTCTAGCTGTAGCATTTTCTTTTATTGTATTTTTCTTTATTTATTTTCCAGCATTTTAATTTTCAGCATTTTACTTTATGTCTTTTATTTTTAAGTTGTTACTAGCCCTAGTTATGTGTCGCAACTAAGTTAGTTATCTGAGGTTGTGATGAATTCCAATATCACCGGTTAATAATGGGTTATTTTACGGTTTTGGTAATATAAATGTTTATTTATTGAGCCTTAGTCTTAATGCTTCTTGTTAACTGGCCATTAATAAGATTGAACTGGTAAACTTAAAATGAACTTAGAAAAGAATTTTAGGTTTAAGACCCTAGACTTAATAACCCACGATCTTCCTTGAGGATAGATAACCCTTTAATAGATTTCCTTACAGGATAGGAATATACCTGTCGGGCGGGGGTAACCATAATTGGAACTTAATCTTAATGAATTCATGTAACTTGGTTGACATATAAATATGATTAATTGGGTTACATTGGGTATTTGTATTTGACCATCGGAAGAGGCTTTTACATATTTTTGTTCCAGGTTAATAAACTAATATATTGTATAACGTGAAATAACCACTTCATCTTTTAAAAAAAAATATTGGAAGAATTCACAACCCTAGATAATTTTATAAATTTGAATTTTTCTCAACCTACTTTCGCACCATTTTCATTTACTTGTTTTAATTTTAAAGTCACCATCCAATCAAAACAATCAATTTATTAGGTACCCGTAATTATTTGGCTTTATAGATTAATAGTTTAGGTATTAAGTCCTCGTGGGATTGATACTTTTTATACTACTTGAACGATACGTGCGCTTGCGTTATACGCATGTGATTTCGCACCGGTCAATAATTTATTCATATTTCACCTAAACCTATTTATTCAATATCAAATATCAACATAAATAAGGTTGAAAACTCGCGAAACTTTTACGAAAACCATTTTTCCGCAAAATGGCCTAAAATGCGTTTTCGACTGAACTACCCACCCGACACTTATGGGGACTGCCCAGGTCAGTTCCAATAGTGTCGGGGCAGTTCATGGGCTTCCCGAACAGTGATGGATTCACTTTTTGGACATCTGTCACCCAGTTGGCTCAAAATCCACCCGGTAACGCCGTTTTTGAGTGGATCAAAAACAATTCTAGGCTATTTAGAGTGGATCAAAAACTCTAGAATGGCAAAAATATTGTCCAACAACAATTTGAACAAAATAGAATGAAATTACACTAATTCCATCAACAACACTTCACACATGCCTAATCTTCCTTCTTCATCAACCACAAACAAAAACCCTAAATTTTGACAAGTAAAGGAACCCTAGAACTTTTCTAAGAAATCAAGAAACAAAAATCAAATTTCAAGCTTTAGAGATTTGAAGATTACCTCTTAAAACTAAAAAAAAACTAAAAAAACCCATAAGCCTATTCTTGATTTTCTTTGACTTGTATACTTGAATCATCAAGCAAAAAAAGAAAACCCATTTTCTATGGAGGTTTCGGCAGTGAGGAGAAAGAGATAATATGATTAAAACAATTTTTCCCTCTTTATTGTGTTGACCGAAAATGGGTACAAGGGGCATTATTGTCCTTTCAATTTTTTTTTAATCAAATTAAAACCATTAATCTTTATTATATCCAATCAAAATTGGACACACAAAGACTAATTAAATTCATGCCATGTGTAACCAATTAAATCTCACCATGTATCATTTAATTAATGACAAATAAATAAGCTTTAATTTTAATTATTTAATTATTTAACTATTAAATAATTAAACAATTAATTTACACACATATATGTATTTTTATTTACATTAAATAACAAATACATATATATATGGCATGTGTCAAAATCTCATTTGACAAATAATTAATGTGTATCTAATCGTATTATGTATCAAATACAAATACACAAAAATTATTAGCGGACAAAATCCCCTAATGCATGTGTCATCGTTTAACCGATTAAACGATCCGTATTAACTCATTTAATCCGGTGAAGTGTAATGAATAATCTGTATTATTCATATCGAGTTGCCCAAGTGCTCAACGAGTACACTTCATATTGTGAGACTCTCTAAGTTTAGGTTTATCCGTCACGAAATCCAATTTTATGTCCATAATCAACCCACTCATGGATTATGACGACCACAGATAATCTCGCTAAACTATGCAAGTCGAGGTCATAGCATACTTATAATCTCTCTGTCGTGGGCCATCCGTATTATACCTGGGATATAGATCAAAACGTCAAATCTGTTTGGTATAATACAGTCGACTTTCAATTTACGAGCTCTAATAACACTCGGAACTAATTTATGAAGTTATACCACAACCATGGATTTACTAGATCGTAAACACGTGCTGGTATGCCCTGTACACAGGACTTAAGGATCCCATCTTGATACGCACTGGATATCATGAGTATCAGTCAACACCCAACGAACATGCGGAGGTCTGATCATGAATAGATCGTTGACGTGACTGATGTTGGACAATTATGACCCATAGCGTCACTATTTGGACAGATCATAGTGTTGTTGTACAAATTAACTATGTGACAAGGGAGATTGCACTCTTATCATTTGTGATTAGATCACCTAGATATATAAATGATGAGAGGTCCTTATGATTTGTTCCTGGACAGAGAATGATATGAGACAGTATCAGTGCACGAAGGATAAATCATTAAATATCCCTAGTCAGAGTATTATCGAGATTGGACATCGATAAATACGTAAAAGACTAGTATTACACTTGTGCATGTTGTGAGGGCACAACGGCATAGTTCTCATATATTTGGGTATATGATACTCACGCAAGTGTAATATGAGGTTGTGTTTTACCGATGGTACGGGAAACAGTTTCACTCTGGATAGACCCCTTCGGAATTCCATTGGTAGTATGACTATGTGTTTATGGAAGTCCGAAATCAGTGTAGGTGTATTTGGTCTTAACCTGAGACTTGCACCGCTAATACTTGCGACAATCAATATACTTTGGTTGAGGTCGTCCAGGGCCTTAACAGGTTATGTGTACGCCAATACTGGGTATATTGAGAATCGTAGTGTGTTGGGTGTGATGTCAAGACGGAAGTGTCACTCCAGTCATATGGAGATGATGGTCACGTAGGATACGGAACTCGTTCTCTTATATACTCGAGCTATCGGGATATTATGACTAGGTCATGTTTATCTGATTAAAGAGACTAGTTGCCAGAGATCCGACATGTGCTTCGTACGGGACAGACACAATTCCAGCCCCAAGCCTAGCACGTGATCATCCGATACTGGACAGAAATACGCAATACTACGGTATACTATGCTTGATATAGATCACATATTCCTATAAGGATATTTATGGAGAATTGGGTAGGCATGACGCTTTGCTAGAAGCCAACCTTGTCTTGTAAATCGGTATAAACGTAGTACGAGGTACTTACGTGTTCAAATAGTCCGACGACCGTATTTACTGCCAACATATCCGGGGATCTCATGGGTCACTTCCCGAAGATTCATCGATGATGTATGACTCGCACTTTAATTAATCTGGGATTAATTTGATGAGAGAGAAAATTAATCTGGGATTAATTACGGAGATATTTTATCTGGGATAAAATATTAATTAAAGAGAGAGAACGATTAATTTGGAATTAATCGATAAAATAATATATTTGATATATTATACGAAATTGGATTTCGACGCGGAATTAAAATTAGATTTTAATTCGGGCGAACGAATTAATTTAGAATTAATTTGTTAGCGACATGAATAGTGATTTCGCTAGGCGTAATCATTTAATTACGATGCAACGGAAAATTCGTTAATTTAGAATTAGCGAACCCGAGTCCGGGATTATTTGCGAGCGCATTCGCATTTCGAATTCGAGTGCGGCACGCAAGTCAAATCAAGCGTCAAATCATTAGTCACATCAAGCGTCAAATCAAATGTCACTTTGAGTGATGTGACAAGTTGTCACTTGATTGAGTGATGTGAGATAAAAGAAAGCATTTAATGTTTATCTCTTGAAAATAGAAAAATGGTAAATGGTTTTTATTATTTTTGGAAAATATAAAAAACCTATTACACTTTTTTCTTTTTCCCACTCTCTCTCCACTTTTACGTTTTCTTGGAAAACCTTTTTCCCCATTTCTTTCTCGGCTTTGAGCCGTTTTTCATCTCCTTCCTCTTCCAATTTCTGGTTGACCGAAAAACAAAGAAGAAAAGAAGTGCTAGCACACACTTGAGTTATACAAAGGTGATAGGGCAGTGAACACATGAGCTTAGAATCATTTTTTGGAGCTTGAAGCTTGGAGCTTCCATGAAGTCTCCCATGGCCGATTCTTGGAGGAACAACAAGGACCAAAACCGAGCAGTCTAGCAGTACAAGGAGCTTCACTGTGCGAGTTTGAGAGGCTTGAAGACCCGTGTTCATCGCGTTGCAAGAACCGATCATTGTGAGTATGTTTCTGCCATTCTCCTTTGTTGTATTCATGTGTTTTCTTGCTTGATTTGATGAATCTTGGGACCTAATTAGAAACCAACAATGGTATCTTGAGCTTACATCAAGCATGAAAAATTTTAGGGTTTGAAATTGGGTAAAATCAATTGAAGCATGATTTGGTTAAATTGTTTGATTTAGTATGCTTGAATGAGGTTGAATTGAAGTTGTGCATGATCAATTTCATGAAATTTGATTGGATCAAGTTTTCCCCAATTTTGAAGGCATGGCCGAAAATTTAAGAACCCTAATGTCTTGGTAATTTTCTGTTTTTTGATCATTGGATGACTTAAAATAATTGGGTAAAGTTGATTTGAGGTTTAATTGGATTGAATTTTGAATTGGACAAATTTCCCCAAATTCTTAAGGCTTGGCCGAATCTTTTGATTTTTGAAATTCATGGTGATTTTTTGATTTTGATTCATTGGATGAGTTGAATTGATTTGGGAAATGATGATTGTGGATTCAATCGGATTGAAACCGAATCGGAATGAAAAAACCTCATAATTGCGCGAAGAAGAAGAAAGAAGCATGAAAATGGGTTTGATTTTGATTAAATTGTGTTGGACACTATTTGTTATTAAAGTGCATGATTAATTTGGCTAATTGATATTTTAGAAATATTAATTGGGTAATTAATTGTGTATTACACTTAGGTTAATTAATTATGGAATTTGGAATTTTATAAGTTAATTATTTGGGCTTATTTTGGAAATTGGGCCTTAAAGGTTGTAATTGGGCTTTTGGGCTTGGTTGTACCAAGTTAGGTTTAGGCCAATTTGGTTGGATCCAATTGGGCCCAAAACCGCATCCATAAAGTCCAATTATGACTTAAATTGACCTTAATTATTTAATTGGGCCTAATGGGCCAAAATTGATTTATTGGGCTTATGGGGTAAATCCCGGATTGGATTTTGGTTATTCGGTTTGACCCGAGTTGACCAAAAGTACACGCCTTAAAGAAATTTATTAAGCCCATTGGACTTTAATTAAATAAACATTAGATGTTAATCGAGCTTTGAGACCCGTTGCGATTAAATCTGGAATTTAAGTCGTAAAGGTTCATTAATAAAAGTGTAATATTTAATTTGGAATTAAATAGTGAATTAGCATTAAATACAAATTGAATTGGATTTAATTTTGTAGTTTAATTTAATTCAAGAATTCGTACTTTGAGTACTTATTCGCAAAACGAGTTTGACTCGAGCAAAATCAAATCGTTGTTTGAACATTGGATGATCACTAATTATCAGATTAATTAATTGGATTAGATTGATTGATACACATGCTTGTATGAATACATGGTTGCGATGCATGAATAATGTATATCGGATGGATATTAAATGGGTGGGGCAATTTTAGAAATTGTTGTAATAAATTTGATTTATTAATTGGACCTACGTGTCCAGCCTTATCACCTCTATACTCTTTGTATTCTCTTCTCACCTATTCCCCTCAATGTAAATGAGGTTTCTTTAGAAGTGTAGTGTAACGGGTAGAAGATAATCTTGTGCTAGCAGGAGAGAGAAAATGATAGATTTGATCTAGGATCAATGTAAAGTATCCATCTGCATATCATTATTATTTTTCATATACGCTTTATTATGTGTTTAGAATGCATGCTTAATGGTGTATGATGATGAGACCTTAACAAAGATAATAAATTGGTTGCCAATTTGCACGCGAAAAACCCTCGTTCAATAATAAGCGTTTTTCCTTCCATTGAGTGATTCTCACTCAAGATCCTAGACGGCATTGGTTTGTTGGCCAAAGTCAAGGCCTTTGTCTGTCGAAGATGTGTTTGAATCACGAAGGCTTTGTTCCATATCAGTGTCTTGTCCAAGTTGTGGTTTGTTGGCCAAAGTCAAGACCACTTCTTGTCCATCGACATTGATTACGAAGCTTTCCATGGTCAATGGGTCGCGCTTGACTGGGATCACTAAGTTTGTTGTGCCAAAGCCAAGGCTTAGTTGATTCAGAGGAAAATGTTAGGTAATACATTGGATGTATTGGCATATATAATATATATGTTTCGGACTTGGATGTCCCCCTACCGGATCTAGGAATTGGATTGGATCCAATTGATCTTAGAGATCTACCTAGTTAATTATCATACAATTTGTTGGCCAAATTCAAGATTGTGTGATATTTAACGGGATCCTAGCCCACTAGGAAACACGGTTTCCCGAGTACTCGACAGAGGGTTAGAGGCTCGCCGAAAAATAGTGGGAGGCAAGAATTGAATTTGCAATATTCGTTCAATTACTCGTCATACGCGCTCAATCACAAATTATTTCGTCGTTAGATTAAATATTAGTTGGACTAATATTTAATTGTTGTTTTAATAAGCAGTTGGACTGTATTATAGTTGATTATATAATTGGATTATAGTAATCAATATATTTGAATTAATTAATTTCGATTTACAGTTGATTTTATAATTGGTTGAGGTAATTAATTTTGAATTATATTTGATTATATAGTTGGACTATAATAATCAATATAATACATAATACCACAAATCGTTGATTAAATAGTTTGACTATTAGAATCAAGATTAAATTGAAATATTAGTGTTTAAAACATAATCCTGGGTGAAAATGTATTTAAACGACTATAATTTTCAAATTGGGAATATATTTCAGGATGGTCCTGGAAATTAATAAGTTACTGATAAGTAACATATTAGGCCTAAGCCCGGAGTTAAGCAATAAGTAGAGCAAGATATTTGGAATATTCATGTGATGACAACTTTGGTGCTTAATCCATTATACTTGTCAGGTAGACTCCTTAATTTCTGAATCAGAACTAAGGATTAGATCCTTAAAGTATGATAATGAAATTGAAGGATATTCATGAATCTATTTTAGATCTTTGAAATACTAAAATTGCAATAAATAATTCTTGGAGAATTAATGACTATTCTCAATGAGACAAAGTCAAAATTTGCAATTAGGCAAGTAGCGCAACGTGCACTTTACTTCGATATTCTAGAAACCCGAGGCTTGGCCAAAGGGTTCTAGATTGTTGAAAACGGCAAGGCAAAATCATTATAATCTTCTAGGAAGATAAAAGGACATATCCCAAGAAGGAATTGAAGACGAGCAAGGCTTTGACTTCAAATATGATTGTCATAATTATGTTCACAACTAGTATTGAAATTGGTTTTTAAATACTTAGTGTGGTACATAAAATATGTATTAATTTTCAGAATCTGTTTTGAACAGGATACTGACTTCAATAGAGATTTATTTGCAAATTGGAAACGGGACGAAAGTCGTTGTTTTAACCGTAGATACCTGAATTTAGGAACTACCTTCGGGTTAGTACGTAAATTAGGAAACTGTTATAATATAACTAGTTTGACTAGAGACATTATCTCTATATCAGTGTATAATCTGTTACAGATATACCTTCATATTCTAGAGCACTAAAGTGTTTTATTATATAAAGATGGTATTGAGATAAACACATTAGATGTGAATAACATAATTTATATTTTGAATATAAATAAATCTCAGATATATAACATGACAAATAAATAGCTCAAACTGATTTGATCAGAAGAAACTAATTATGGCATTGTTGTCTTGGACACAATGAAACGAGACTCGTATATCCGCACTTTTGAAGAGTGGGTACTCGGACTAATTTGATTCCATTCAAATAAAGTCTACGAATCTAGTTTATTGAGCAAAGTGCCTAAAACACTATTTACTTGGTAAAAGTGTAAATGCCACCGATCTGTTAACCCTAGTTCATAGTGAAGCAAGTGGGCCCATGTCTAGCTAGGCTAGAGGTGGATATGAATATTTCGTGACCTTTACGGATGTGGCATCGCGTATGGTTATGTGTTTCTTTTGAAACACAAATCGGAAACTTCCACAGTTTCGACACGAAATAGACATACAGATCGGCTATAGTATTATACCGTCACGGTAAGACCGTAATGGAAAATACTTAAGCAATAGAGTTTCTAATATACTTGAAAGAGTATAGTATTCTTTCAAAAGAGGACTCCTCCCGGAACACGTCAGTTTGACGATGTGTCCGACAGGATTAACCGAATTTTGTTAGACATGATAAGGTTAATCACGAGTCGCTCTGAGCTACCATTTCCTTCAACGGATAAGCATTAACAGTGCAAGAACTTATTTTGAATAAGGTTCCATTATAATATGTTAGACAGAATTCATATTAGATATGAACGGGAAAGAAACCGGGTTTCACATTCCTGAATATTTGGGTATGCTAGGCATAAATTTGGATGATACCAAACTGAAACCCAAATAGGATAAGTGCCAATTGTAGGTTATCCTATGGATACTATAAGTATTGTACTTATACATCTCACGAGAGAACAATTAGATTGTTGCTCACCATGCGGTTTTCCTGAAAATGAATACTGATATGCAGTGGTAAGTGGGAGGATAGTAAAACTCGATTAAAATCGGAGTAATACTATTCAAGGCACCGAATCCTAATGGAACATAAATAGTTCATCAAGGATGAAACTAAACCATTAATCTTCGAATACACAAGAACCGCGTAGTCGGAGAGAGTCAGAAAACAACCTGGGGTATGAGTTTCTGATCTCACCTCATAAAGATGTCTATCTTTTGAGGTATACCAACTGACTACGTATAAGGAAGTGATACAAGGTATCGACTCCCAATTATGACATAGTGTCATGAATCCGAAATGGATTCCATGTATATCAACCAAGTTTGGATACTAGTTGATGTACGGCAAGGCATTGTGCCTATTGGTACTTTATAAGTCTTCAAGGAAGACATACATGGATGGCAACATACCAACGTACTAAGCTACGCTTGTAGCGAAAAGGTAGAGTTATCAACATTGTGTTGATTGCGACGAAACCTTTTACCTGTTGCCACGGTAAATCCGTTTGGATAATGCTTGCTAATGCTGCATGTTTCATTCATGAAATGTGGCAGTTGAATGCCAAAACCGCTTTCCTTAACGAAAACCTTTCGGAGGATGTTTACAACATCTTGACAGTTTTGTCGAACCATAACAAGCAAACTAGGTTTGCAGGTTATTCGATCCATAGATGGATTGAAGCAAGCATTGTGTTCTTGGAATTATCGTTTTGATGTAATCATAATGGTGTATGATTTAATTCAAAACGAAAATAATTCTTGTGTATATAAGGAGGTTAGTGGGAGCGCACTGACAGTGAATGTCCTGAGTAATGATGATATATCATTTCTTGGAAATAAGATTCCCATAAAATAATCAGTGAAAGCTTGGCTTTCATGATAACGACTATAAGTCATAACACCGGTACTATAAAAGTTTGAATAACGATACAGTGAGCTGAAAATCTTCCAATCAAGATACTGTTACTGAATAAACAACAAAAGCGGGTTATTGCTTCAGCCGAGGCAGCAATAGAAGCCTTCTGGGGTCGGTAATATCTAATTAGATTAGATATAGTTCTGTTAGCAGCTGAGCTAGGCGTCAGCACATGCTAAAGAATTAATGGTCTCATCAACGATCCAGATAAATACTTCGACTATTCATCTGATTCGTTCGGATCATACATCGTGGCGATGTGATGATCGTATAAATCGCATCAGATGATATTCATGCAAATCCGCTGACGAAAGCCTTTCTCAGTAGTTTGATAAATCATTAAATATCCCTAGTCAGAGTATTATCGAGATTGAACATCGATAAATACGTAAAAGACTAGTATTACACTTGTGCATGTTGTGAGGGCACAACGGCATAGTTCTCATATATTTGGGTATAGGATACTCACGCAAGTGTAATAGGAGGTTGTGTTTTACCGATGGTACGGGAAACAGCTTCGCTCTCGATAGACCCCTTCGGAATTCCATTGGTAGTATGACTATGTGTCTATGGAAGTCCGAAATCAGGGTAGGTGTATTTGGTCTTAACCTGAGACTTGCACCGCTAATACTTGCGACAATCAATATACTTTGGTTGAGGTCGTCCAGGGCTTTAACAGGTTCTGTGTACGCCAATACTGGGTATATGAGAATCGTAGTGTGTTGGGTGTGATGTCAAGACGGAAGTGTCACTCCAGTCATATGGAGATGATGGTCACGTAGGATACGGAACTCATTCTCTTATATGCTCGAGCTATCGGGACATTATGACTGGGTCATGTTTATCCGATTAAAGAGACTAGTTGCCAGAGATCCGACATGTGCTTCATACGGGGCAGACACAATTCCAGCCCTAGGCCTAGCACGTGATCATCCGATACTGGACAGAAATACGCAATACTACGGTATACTACGCTTGATATAGATCACATATTCCTATAAGGACATTTCAGGAGAATTGGGTAGGCATGACGTTTTGCTAGAAGCCAACCTTGTCTTGTAAATCGGTATAAACGTAGTACGAGGTACTTACGTGTTCGGATAGTCCGACGACCATATTTACTGCCAACATATCTGGGGATCTCATGGGTCGCTTCCCGAAGATTCACCGATGATGTATAACTCGCACTTTAATTAATTTGGGATTAATTTGATGAGAGAGAAAATTAATCTGGGATTAATTACGGAGATATTTTATCTGGGATAAAATATTAATTAAAGAGAGAGAGAACGATTAATTTGAATTAATCGATAAAATAATATATTTGATATATTATACGAAATTGGATTTCGACGCGGAATTAAAATTAGATTTTAATTCGGGCGAACGAATTAATTTATTAGCGACGTGAATAGTGATTTCGCTAGGCGTAATCATTTAATTACGATGCAATGGAAAATTCGTTAATTTGGAATTAGCGAACCCGAGCCCGGGATTATTTGCGAGCGCATTCGCATTTCGAATTCGAGTGCGGCACGCAAGTCAAATCAAGCGTCAAATCATTAGTCACATCAAGCGTTAAATCAAATGTCACTTTGAGTGATGTGACAAGTTGTCACTTGATTGAGTGATGTGAGATAAAAGAAAGCATTTAATGCTTATCTTTTGAAAATAGAAAAATGGTAAATGGTTTTTATTATTTTTGGAAAATATAAAAAACCTATTACACTTTTTTCTTTTTCCCACTCTCTCTCCACTTTTACGTTTTCTTGGAAAACCATTTTTCCCTCCTTCTCTTTCTCGGCTTTGAGCCGTTTTTCATCTTCTTCCTCTTCCAATTTCTGGTTTGACCGAAAACAAAGAAGAGAAGAAGTGCTAGCATACACTTGAGTTATACAAAGGTGATAGGGCAGTGAACACATGAGCTTAGAATTATTTTTTGGAGCTTGAAGCTTGGAGCTTCCATGGAGTCTCTCATGGCCGATTCTTGGAGGAACAACAAGGACCAAAACCGAGCAGTCTAGCAGTACAAGGAGCTTCACTGCCGCGAGTTTGAGAGGCTTGAAGACTCGTGTTCATCGCGTTGCAAGAACCGATCATTGTGAGTATGTTTCTGCTATTCTCCTTTGTTGTATTCATGCGTTTTCTTGCTTGATTTGATGAATCTTGGGACCCAATTAGAAACCAACAATTGCCATCAAATTGAGGAGGATAACTCATATATCCCACTGTGGTATCTCAAGTCGAATGATCACTATGCTCGCTCAACTCAAGAAGGTTCCTATTGATGTTGGTGTACCATCTATTAGGAAACCTTACGTGAGTCGTTCAGTGTCTTATCAAATAAACATCTACATGTCTCTACGAGTCTCCCGAGACTCATGGTTCCCTGAGATAAACCATCGGACCAAGTCATGATATACGACATGTACTGGTCTCAGTGGATTTTACTAACCGACCCGTGTTAGCAAATCTTGACCAGGAACTTTACTTAAGGATATACAAATAATAGTGTGCTTCCCAATGTCAATTACAAACTACGTTGTAACTGTGCACTATACTGTAAATCCTAGGGTCTTTGTCTAATATACATGTATCATTAAACCAGATTCAGTTTCGATCTAATTATAATCAGATATCTAATCACAATTAGATCGAATAAGCGTATAAAAGACAAGGGTGCTACCAATAATTAAGTTATTATGGAAAAACGAATTGCTCGTATTTATGAATCGGACATAAATACGATCTGGATTGACATTCCGAGCACCAACCCTAACAATTTCTCCCACTTTCTCTAGTGTCAATCCATGGTATCCTATACACATCTTAATATGTATCGCATACTCATGGCCCTCAATAACTCACCAGCACTAAAGAGGTAGGCAACAACAAGTAAGCATGCTTTAACAAATCGAGTCTGTCCAACAAACCGAACCGTTTTCCTTAACGAGCATCATTCATATTTTGTAGAATCCAAATTCCACATAAATATTACTCAGACGCTATATCGGTATTGTGCTATAGCTACTGAGTTGTCTATGTATTTAGAGATCAAATCTAAATACCATAAAACAACCACTTGCACTATACTAACATGAAAACTTATAATCTTTTGGGTCACTTTGCAACTTCATAAGTCAATACTTCATAAGTTGCAACTGATTCCACTAGTTTAGTCGAATCAACAGTGACACTCCCACTGCATCTTTTCTGACTTTATATGATATAGACCATCTAATGTCATAATTAGAATCGAAACTATTCTGACCTTATGGTTGTAGATAAAATTCTCCATGAATTAGAAAATCGTTTTTAATATCTCAAAGGTCACAAGAACATGTTTCAAGATCCATCATATGGTCTGCGGTAATATCAAAATAACTCGTAACAATAACGATTAAATTGATATTTTAATCGCATATAATATAGTTTTCATTACGCCATCATCTTATGATGCATAAGATTGACTAGACATTCCAATCAATCTCTCTTTCGACAAAGGAATCATCATTTACGAAAGACAAATACTATATATATATAAGTCACGTTAATTCTCAAACAGTTATACTAATTGTCATACAGATAGCCTTACTATGTCCTTTATTAGATCATATCTAATATGCGACTAATGAGAGTATCTCACAAGTCTCTTAGTTTTATATCATATACAAAACTTTATATATCAAATATAACAGAGACTTCTCCCACTGCTTCCACGGAGAAAAGAAGACTTAATGATATATAATAACGGAAAGAAATTTGTACGCTCCCACTGACCCTACTGACAAATACATGTTCTCTATACTTCGATAAAACCAGACAATCTGACTGATATCAAAATCAAAGAACACGACTTTTCGGAAAGCTTATCTGAGTCTACAATAGGCTCTATAAGCCGATATATCAAACTGTGATCTTAGTAGAATACAAACTCTAGGGTCATTCTAGAATGAAAGAGAAATCACGACGGATGTCTCATTCGAAAAAACCACTCAAGAACGCCACTTTGCATTCTTTAGCCAAAATACATAGTTTAATATCAACATTAACCAACAGATCCTTAATTGTTAAATCAGTGCGACTAGAGACAGGTATTCTCAGAATCTACAATAGACTACTGAGAATAATCTTTCCCATTGTCATACTATAAAGGTCAAACCTTTATCAAGCTCACTTCTCTTTTGTTGCGCAAACTATTTGTATACTTTATGAACCATTCATGACAAAAGCTCAATCAAGTTCAAAACTCGATTGTAGTAAGCTATGAACAATCTCAGATCTATGATCCAATGCTAAGTTCTAGAATCGATATCAAATATCACTCACTATAAGTTATATGATAATGTTTTTCGATAAGAAAACAACAGAATCATTAAGTATCTAATACTTTGTAAATGATTATGATATCTTGTTGGACTTATACGGAAGTTGTCTAAGAGTCTTTTCATCTTATTAATTATGTAGTTCCACTTACAGTTTATCATTCTCTCATTTGACTTCAATAAGTCAAGTTTTTTCTGCAATCGTCAACATCCAATGTTAACCACCAAGTAATAAAATAATTTTACTACTCGGGATCGTAGAAAAGATATTCTATCAAATAGAATACAGTATTCTATTAAATAGAATAAATGATAAACTATATTTATACCTTCGAGGCGTAAGCACTTTCAATTATATAACAGTTATACAAAAGAAAGTCTCGAAACTTAAACTTTTCAAGATTCGAATTTGCTACTGTACATATCATATATGTAACTGTAGAAATGAATGGAACCTAAATCAAATAGATGAATTAGTGTTACTGGAGAATAATCCCAAGAGTATTGAAAACCAATTCGATAAAACTCAATATCAACGAATCAAATCATATAAGATTTGACTACTCCCACTGACCAATTCCATCACAATGGAATCGTGGAAGTTTAATATTGAGTAAGAATCATATTCAAGGAATAACTTTAGAACTAATTGCCTTTAAATTCATGCGTTTGATCAAATCAAATATCTTCGAACAATTCAAAGACGCGCAATGAATTTTAAAAGATATAGTTTTCAACACTACAGATAAATATCTTTGAACTATAAAAATATTCTATCTGAATTTCATTAGAAACATATTGACAGTTCTTGAACAATTCAAGACGTTCAACATGTTATCTATTAGAAACACATAACTAAGTCATGAAAATTCATTAACTAAGTTACAGAGTAAAGAAAACTATCTAAGGTAATTTCCAATTCATTAAACTACAAACATCCAATGTATTAGTTTAATAAATTGGTGGTCCAATGATAATCATCGGTTAAATGAGATGTAATCACAACCTGAATACAATATTCATTAAATGGATAAGGATATGTGGTGTGAACTCATATCAGACCATATTTTACCATACGGAACAAGAATCTAATGCTTTTATGATAAATCTCATAAAGCACAATTCTAAGTTAATTATTTTACCGAAAATTTTCTTAATGTTCATCTTTCATCAATGACACTACTAGTTACATTAAAATATGTAACAACTGTTTATACAGAACAAGTAACTATCCAATAGTTACAAGTTCTGTTATCAAATATCAAAACAGTCATTAAACATTATTTTAATTAACTAGACGGGAGATCTAGTATCCAATACTTAAAGTCGTCGTATTATGAGAATCAATATTCCTATACACAACTATACACATCTCTTTTCTTTTAGCATTATAATTTACGTTCAAATATTCACAACGATTGTAAAATAATTGATTAGCAAACTGTGCCAGACACGTGACTTCTGAAAGTCACTAAAAATGAAGAAACGTCATTAAAAAGATAAACAAATACTAAAGGAGTTTTCTTAATGCCAGTCAAGAATCTCAAGACATGAACTATTTAAGTCAATTCTTACTGCACAAGAAACAATTCTTACTAGATAATTATATCCCAAAACAGATATATATTTAGATTATCTAATCGCGACTTAGAAACTAAGTCACAAACCATCTTGATTTTCAAGAAAATCAGAACAACAGTTCCCGATGGTTTCAACTAATCTAATAATATCTAAGTCTACTGTCCTTCTAGAACCTATTCAAGAACTACAGAACCATAGGTAAAGTCAGAAAACCTATTCTAATAATAGACATGCAGTGGATTAGAAGTATAATTCTATAAAAAATAATATAGAATGAAAGGAAAAAGAAAGCAGTAAATTCCATAAAAGTACGCATTGCTTAAGTTATGGATTTTAAACTCAGCAGTGTCTCTCACTACTTTACGTAATACCGTAATCTCCAACAGACAATGGGAATTCAATAATTAACCGATTAAACGATCTGGATTAACTCATGGATTTACTAGATCGTAAACACGTGCTGGATGCCTATGCCTTGTACACAGGACTGACGGATCTCATCTTGATACGCACTGGATATTATGAGCATCAGTCCATACCCAACGAACAGGCGGAGGTCTGATCATGAATAGATCATTGACGTGATTGCCATCAAAGTATGGAGGATACCTCATATATCCCACTATGGTATCTCAAGTCGAAGGATCACTATACTCGCTAAACTCGAGAAGATTCATATTGACGTTGGTGTACCATCTACTAGGAAAACTTTTGTGATTCGTTCAGTGTCTTATCAAATAAACACCTACATGTCTATACTAGTCTCCAGAGACTCATGGTTCACTAGGATAAACCATCGAACCAAGTCACGATATACGACATGTACTGGTCTCAGCGGATTTTACTAACCGACCCGTGTTAGCAAATCTTGATCAGGAACTTTACTTAAGGATATACAAGTAATAGTGTGTTTCACAATGTCAATTACAAACTATGTTGTAACTGCACACTATATTGTAAATCATAGGGTCTTTGCCTAATATACACGTATCACCGAACCATATTCAGTTTCGATCTAATCATAATCAGATATCTAATCGTAATTAGATTGAATAAGCGTATAAAAGACAAGGGTGCTACCAATAATTAAGTAATATTATGGAAAAATGAATTGCTCGTATTTATGAATCGGACATAAATACGATCCGGATTGGCACGGTTGTCCAATGATCATTACCCGGATCAGATTGATATCGACTGGTCACACTGATGCTGTAACTGATATCAGGTCTAGTACATAGCATAGTATACATTATGCTTCCGATACAAGAAGCATATGGCAAGTTAGAAATTCAAACTCTCTCTTCCTTAGTTTGAGGTGCCATTTTCTTCGAAAAATGTATGATATATCGGAAATGTATATTTACTATCTTGAAGTTGGTAAAATCGTACCTTTATAACATCTTATCTATACATGTCGATTGCGACAACCCCACAAGCTTCTAACTCTATCCCGTAAAGCCTTATACCTAGTATATAAGAAACTTCACCCATATCTTTCATGGATAAGTTCTTGCAAATGTAGGCTTTCATATTTTACATCAATCCTATATCATTTCCTATGATAAGGATGTCATCTACATACAATACTAGGAAAACTATCATTTTCCCACTAACTTTCTTATAAACACGGTTCTTCCTCATTCTTGATGAATCCATATAATCTAATTATCTCATCAAAAAGACTAGGAAAACTATCCATAAATAGACTTTTGGAGCTTACAAACCAAGTTTGAAGTCTCACTAGATACGAAACCCTCTGGTTGTTCCATATAGATATCCACTTCAAGGAATCTATTTAGGAAAGTGGTTTTCACATCCATCTGCCATATCTCATAATCATGATATGCAGCAATGGATAAAAGAATCCTAATGGATTTTATCATGGCTAATGGTGAAACAGTTTCCTCATAGTCAATCCAAGACATTGAGTGTAATCTTTTGCTACCAGTCGGGCCTTAAAGGTTTCCACATTTCCATCGGGCCTTCGTTTCATTTTGTAAACCCATTTACAACTAATAGGTTTAACTCCTTCAGGAAGTTCAACTAAGTCCCAGACTTGATTGTCATGCATTGAATCTATTTCGAATTTCATGGCTTCCTGTCATTTTCCCGAATCGATATCCAATGTCGCTTCTTTATACGTAGTTAGATTTGTTTCCTCCAAGAGGAGAACATCAAGACTCGTATCAGATGTTAAAAATAGTCTTTTATGAGGCCTTGATATTCTATTCGACTTACGTAGAACATGTGTTGTAGATCATTCACCTATTTAGATCTCTGGTTCCATCTCAGGTTCCTTACTGTTGGGATCAAACTCATCAAGTTCAATCTTTCTACAACTCCCATTATTTTTCAAAAATTCATTTGCAAGAAAAGCGGCAAAGTGAACAACAAATATATTTCGTTGCTCAAAATCATAGAATTGATATCCTAAAGAGTTTTCAGGATATCCAACGAACCTTGGGTGTTAGTTTATCTCACTGCGCGATTCTAACGTATACTGAACAACCCCAAATCTTTAAATATCTAAGACTTGGATTTCTATCGAACCATATCTGATAGGGGGTCGTAGAAACAGCTTTTGATGCAACCCTATTAAGTATATGGGCAGCGGTTACTAAAGCATAATCTCAAAGTTAATAAGGAAGATCTGTATAGCTCATCATGGATCACACAATATCTAACAAAGTATGATTTCTACGCTCAGACACATCATTGTGTTGAGGTGTTCTTGGTGGGCTATATTGGGTAAGAACTCCATTATCCCTTAAATAACTTCTGAATTATTCACTCATGTATTCACCGCATCGATCTGATCTAAGACATTTGATGAATTTACTAGTTTGTTTTTCTATTTCATTTCGGAATATTTTGAATAAGGGGTGGGAATCAGACCGAATCGAATCGGATTTGATCCGATTCGATCCGATTTGATCGGATCGGATCCAATTCTTTTATCTGATCAAACAGAGACAGTTGGATTCGATGGATTTCGGATCGGATCGGATAAAAACCGATCCGATCTGATCCGATCATTTTTTTTTCTTTTACTTAATATGCAAAACGACGTCGTTTTGGAGTGTCATAAACGACGTCATTTTGGAGTGTCATAAACGACGTCGTTTTGGAGTGTCATAAACGACGTC
>SKCR01045930.1:0-46539 GCA_019454045.1 Zanthoxylum bungeanum
GTACTTACGTGTTCGATAGTCCGACGACCGTATTTTACTACTGCCAACATATCCGGAGATCTCATGGGTCGCTTCCCAAAGATTCACCGATGATGTATGACTCGCACTATGATTAATCTGGGATTAATTAGTAAAGAGGAAGATTAATTTCTAGAGAGAGAAAATTATCTGGGATTAATTACAGAGATATTTTATCTCGGATAAAGTATCGTTAAAGGAGAGAACGATTAATTTGGAATTAATCGATAAATAATATATTCGATATATTATACAAAATGGATTTCGACGCTGAATTAAAATTAGATTTTAATTCGGGCGAACAAATTAATTTAGAATTAATTCGTTAGCGATGTGAATATGATTTCGCTAGGCGTAATCATTTAATTACGACGCGACGGAAAATTCGTTAATTTGGAATTAGCGAACCCGAGCCCGGGATTATTTGTGAGCGCATTCATATTTCGATTCGAGTGCGGCACGCAAGTCAAATCGAGTGTCAAATCGCAAGTCACATCAAGCGTCAAATCAAATGTCACCTTGAGTGATGTGACAAGTTGTCACTTGATTTGAGTGATTGATGTGGTAGTTGAAAAGCTTTAAATGCTCTTTTGCTTTTTGACTTTTGTTTTTGGTAAATGTAAATGCTTTTGTATTTGATTTTATTTTTGGAAAATAAAATAAATATATAAGTAAAAACCATTTACCTTTTCTCTCTCCATTCACTCTTCACGGTTTTGGAGGAAACCCTTTTCCCTCTTATTTCTCTCTCTTCCCTTCTCTCGGCTTTGAGCCAAATCTCTCCCAAAAATTCTGGTTAGACCGAATTTGAAGAAGAAGGAGAAGTGCTAGCACACCTTGGGTTATATTATGGTGATAGGGAAACGAATTTATGAGCTTGGAATCGTTTTGGAAGCTTGAAGCTTGGAGCTTCAATGGTGTTCATCCATGGCCGAATTTTTGAGGTTCAAAGAGGAGCAAAAACGTTCAGCCCACTGCCTTGGGAGCTCATTGCCGTGACCTTGATGAGGAGGAAAATACTTGTGCTTTTGATGCATCAAATCCGATCTATGTGAGTAATGTTTCCACCTTATTCCTTTGATGTATTCATGCGTTTTATGCTTGATTTCATGATCTTGGGACCTATATTAGAAACTCAACAAGAAATTTCATGAATTGACATAGCTGGGCATTTTTTCCAAGGCTTCTGCAAATGGATGTTGATGTGCAGCTTTTTGAATACTTCCAGGAATTGAGCAAACTGCTTGTCCAATTTGTTTTTCTGAAGACGCTGAGGAAAAGGTGGAGGTGGAGAGTAATCTGTTCTTTTTCCTTTGCTTCTTTTTCCTCCATCTGTTGCTCTGCTTTTTTGGAACATCTTCAATGGTTGCCTTGATTCCAACATCTTTGTTGATTTCAGTACCACTTTCAGGTGATGGCTTGACATTGCTCCTTCCCTCGGTTCCTTGGATTCGGTTCTGTGTTGCTGGGAAGATTCCTGGTGGTCTGTAACTCTGAGCATTGGCCAGTTGTCCAATCTGATTTTCCAGTGCTTTGATAGAAGCTGATTGGTTCTGAATCATAGCATCATATTTTTTTTACTGAGCCAGCACTTCTGCCATTACTGGTTCTTTTTCATGCTCATGGCCTTTGTTATGTTGCTGGAATACAGGTGGTGGATTGTTCTGTTGCTGATGAATCCTGATGGTGGATTGTTCCTTTGTCCAGAATGTTGCTCCATGAAAAATTGGGATGATTCCTCCACCCTGGGTTGTAGGTGTTGGAATATGGATTTTTCCCTGTCTGTTGAAATTGTTGACATAATTCACCGTTTCTTCAGGTTGAGTTGGCTCTGGTGCTCCTCCATATGTTGAACTTGTTGCTCCAATATTGCTTGAGTGTTGAGAGTCTCCATGAATTTGCATATCTGGTCCAGTTTGGCTCCAACTTCTATGTTGGCTCCAACTTCATAAATTCCTGCAATTCTTTGAATCAAGCTCCTTTCTGTTGGCCACAGGAATTGTTATTGGCCATCTCTTCGATTAGGTCCCAGGCTTGATCTTCTCCTTTTGACATCAAAGCTCCTCCAGCAGCAGCATCAATAGTGGTTCTCATCAATCCAGAAAGTCCATTATAGAAAGTTTGGACTTGAAGCCATTTTGGAATCTCATGGTGAGGACATTTCTGGAGCAGATCTTTGTATCTTTCCCAAGCTTCGTACATAGATTCTGAATCTTGCTGCACAAAGGATGTGATGTCATTCCTCAACTTTGCAGTTCTGGCTGGTGGAAATTATTTTGCAAGGAATTTGGTGGCTAGAGTGTTCCATGTTGTGATGGAACCAGCTGATAGTGAATGTAGCCAGGCCTTTGCTCTGTCTTTCAAGGAGTATGGAAAAACCCGCAGTCTCATTGCTTCTTCTGATGCTCGGTTGTAATTGAAAGTGCCACAAACTTCCAGGAAGTTGCTGATGTGGGCATTAGGATCTTACGTTGCATTCCCCCCAAACTGAACTGACTGCTGAATCATCTGAATGCAAGTTTTGATGTCACCTGCATTTGCTGGTAAGGGAGGAAGTACAATACAGGAAATGAGGCCATCTACCACTGGAATGGTTCTGTCTCGAATGGGAATTGGTGGTGCAACCTCCAAAGGTTCAGGTTCCATGTTAACAATTACTTCTTGGCCTTCTCGCCTTTCCCTTCTCAACTGTCTGATGGTTCTTTCAATCTCAGGGTCAAGCGGATGGATTTCAAAGCTTCTGGCTCGTCTCATTAAATGTCCGAGAACCTGAAACACAAGAAAACAAAAACAATAAGTAAAAAGAAAAATAAGATACAAGTAACAAATCTAACCCTTAAACTAATAGTAAAAGATAAATAAGTCCCCGGCAACGGCGCCAAAAACTTGACCGGCGTAATCACACACGTATAACGCAAGCGCACGTATCGTTCAAGTAGTATAAAAAATATCGATCCCACGAGGACTTAAAACCTTTTTGTTATTAATTTATGGGGCCAACTGATTACCATTATCTAACAGGTTGTTTGATTGATTGATTTGAAATGACGATGATTCTAAATTTAAAACAAGTAAATAAAATTGCTTAAAAGTAGGTTGAGAAAAATCCAAATTTATAAAAACTATCCAGTGTTGTGATTAATTCCAATATTATTTAGAAGATGAAGTGGTTATCTTAAAGTTGGGTAATATATTGATTTATTAACCTGGAACACTAATTTATGTAAAAGCCTCTTCCGATGGTCCATTTCAAATACCTAGTATAATCCAATTGAACCATATGTCTATGTCAACCAAATTACCTAGATTCATTAAGATTAAGTTCCAATTATGGCTACCCCCGCCCGACAGGTATATTCCTATCCTGTAAGGAAATCTATTAAAAGGGTTATCTATCCTCAAGGAAGATCGTGGGTTATTGAGTCTAAGGTCTTAAACTTAAAATCCCTATGTCTAGTTCATTTTAAGTTTACCTAATCAATTTTATTAATGGCCAATTAATAAAAAACATTAAGATTAAGACTCAATAAATAAATCTTTAAATTACCCAACCAATAATCTAACCCCTTATAAACCGGTTATATTGAAATTCATCACAACCCTAGATACTAACTTAGTTACAATACATAGCTATGGCTAATGAAAAATTAAAAGACATAAAATAAAAATGCTAAAAAGTAACTGCGAGAAAGTAAAAGCGGGAAAGTAAATGAAAATAAACTGCCAAGATAAAAGGAATTACTTTTACTAATTACTAACTTAGATATCTCCCTTAGTATAACATAATCACTTGTGAGATTAAAACCAACCGACCATATAGGCGGTACCCTGATTAAGTCAAGTTAAGTCCGACCAGCCATAAAGGCGGTAAAATTTGTCCATGAACCTGCCATGTAGGCGATAAATAAATAACCAGCCATAAAGGCGGAACCAAAATTAAATTACCAACCGACCAATCTGGCGGTATCCTTGCTTAGTCAGGTTTAACAGTTTAAATTAAATAGCCCACCGACCAATATAGCGGTATTCCTTTTTAAGTCAAATTTTAGAATAGTGAATATGTTGTGTCTAAGGGAGATTAATCTAAGATAGTAACAGTAAAAGAATTACCTTTCACCTCGGTAGAGGGAAGTTACCTCCTCATGGTTGAAAAATAAAAACTGAAAAGTAAAGAAAGGAAAGTGTTATGCGTAAAAGTAAATTACGGAAAGTAAAACTGAAAAGTAAAGAAAATAAAGTGCGAAATTGAAAATTAATTACTGAAAACTAAAAATAAAAAAACTAGATACAATCTTTTTATTTTTTAATTAAGGATTTCAAAGAAGAAAGTATGAATTTTACAAATGAAATGGCTTGGTATTTATAGGCAAAATTTTGCCACCATCAAATCATCAATCAATTTCTCCACCAATTACATTATTAATTTCTCCACTAATTACTCCACCAAATCCATAATTGCTCCACTAATTTCTTATCTTTTTTGGTGGTGATTTGATAATTTTTATTAATTATTTATTAATTAATATTTTGCTTTGAAAATGATTGATAATGACTTTTAATAATTACACTCCACATACTTCTGGATGGTTCATCAATTTCGGTCATGAAATCATCAGAATGTGAAAATATGTTCTCTTCCAAAGTTGTAGAGCTTTGAGTCTTCTTTAATCTGGAACTTGAATCAGCGCAATCCGATATCTGAGTAAACAGTTATGCCCAAAATACGACAGATGCGCAAAACTGGAATTTCCAAAACTGCACTTCGTCAAAAACGCCCTTTCAAGTTTCCAATCTCCAAAATTAATATATCAAGTCCAATAATTGCCCTTATTTGATCCACATTTCGTCCTAAATGATTTCATTGAGTCCCGATATTATTTTATCTGCAAAATAAAATAAAACATATCAAAACGTTCATCAAACCCGAGAAACTAAACAAAATATTAAGTAAAAGGAGCGGTAAATATTGATATATTTTCCACTCATCAGTGGTGTTGGGTCGAGGTGCCCGGGGTCGAGGTGCCCCCATTGTCGGTTGTAGTTCAGGGTCGAGGTGCCCAGGGTCAAGGTGCCCACTACATCATCAGTTTGGGATGCGTCCCAGGGTCGAGGCCCATATTTTGTCAGCGGTATTGGAATGCCTCCCCCGTTGTCAGTTGCAGTTATTGGGATGCATCCCATGATCGAGGTCCACTGCAGCACCAACTCAGCTCGAGGCAGCAGACGAGCCAGGTAAGTGAAAATACATTGCATAACTTTGATAGGATTGTTCAAAGTCACACACTGCACAAGTCCCATCAAAGTGGGGGCGACTGTAGGCATTGCATTTTTGCATGTGAAACCCGATATGAGTCTCAGTTGAAGGCACTACCTTTTTAGTTAAGGATATTGCGGGAAACGGTCGTCGGAAGCGAATCGGTATTTCGTTAGATCCTTGTTCACTTATTTAGGGTCAAGCTCACTTGTTGGACCTCCGTTTAGATCACATTTGGCCCAGAAAAAAAACCAAAACCCTTTTAATCTAGCCCACACGCCTAACCCGCTCACCAAGCCAAACCAAGCCCACACCACATCTAGCCCACTCACCAAGCCAAACCAAGCCAACACCACATCTAGCCCACACGCCCACCATGACAAGGCCCACACGCCCATCACCCTAAATTACACCCAAATTAAATAAAATATTAAATTAAATATTAATTAAATAATGTAATTGAATTAAATAAAATAATTAAACCATTTACCAATTAAATAAAACATAATATATAATCATTCCTAAGTTAGATAAATCAAATATATTAACTTCCTAACTAAACAAAATCATATACTAAATTAAAAAGATGTCATGCCTAATTAAATCACTCATAACCAATTTAAAGATATTGACTTCCTAATCTAAACCAATCTTGTCTCCATCAAATCCTTGACTTTCCTTACTCAACACTAAATCAAATCCCTTCCTTGGGAGACAAGGGGAAGCCCTAGCCCTTCTCTATATAAACAAAGCCAAACCAAGCCTCTCCTCCTCTCATGGATTCAAGCCACAAAGCAAACCTTCATCAGCCTTCACTGCATCCCCCTGGCTCTCCATTCACACAAAATACAAACGCAAAAACCCTAGCAACCCACGCCTAACATACACAACAACAAGAAGCAATTACTTCCTCCTCACTTACCCTCCATAACCGAAACCAAAACCCTTCCCCCCTAGCCGAGAATCACAACCGAAATAGCCCCATAAATCCCATTATCATCACCGAAAAAGTCCTTAGAAAATCACCCTGACAGTGACCGAAACTGCACTCCCCCAAACACCCTTCACCCACGCAAATACAGCCCCTCTAAACCCTCTGAACAACCGAAAATAACAGCCCCCTATACAGCCTTGACACTACCAAAACAGTCCAAAAACCGCAACCCAAAGCAGCCTCCATTCATCACAAAACAGTCCCTTATTTGCCTTAAGACAGTGACCAAAATACGGCGGCAATATGGCAGTGAAACAGTAGCAAAACAGCAGCAAAACGGAGTCAAAACAGTAGCTTGAGCAGCGAAACAGTAAGGTAAAATGAAAACCAGTGAACTAGAAAAGTTGAGGAGTTTTAACCCTTCCGATCTCCGTGAAACGCAAGTCCGAAAGTCAACAAAAAAGGTTAGACCTGAGGGCACCTTGTATTTATTATCTTTCATTTGTCTTTTATTTATTTTAATATATTATCACATAAGAGTCGTTTCATTGAGGCATGATGTGAATTCCAGATGAACGTAATGCATGTTCTCTTTTGTGGTATATCAGATGGAAACCCGGACGTAAATTCCGTAGCCGAATCCGAATGGATGGTAGTACGGTCTGCACTCGAGATACAACTCCACGTACCACTTGAGAGATACATGTATTCCGTTTCATCCAAACTTGTATTTGAGCATGATGTAGTTAGTACGTTATTTATTTATTTAGCCTGATTAGGCCTAGTGCGTTATTTATTCTTAAGCATGATTTAGCCCTTAGTATGTTAATCTTTATGCATGATTTAGGTATCCATGTGATTAGATATGTCATTGTTGTGATCCTGTTTGAATGCGGTATCTTAAACCATATGAATGTATGTAATCTGCCAGTTCCCGTTCGAACGAGTCATCGAACGCAACTCGAATGCGAACCTTCTGTTTACCATTCGAACGTGTTATCAAACGCTACTCGAACGTGCATGCATTTTGTATCATCAGGTCTAGTCCTGTTCGAATGCGTTATCAAACGCTACACGAACGCGAACCTTCTGTTTACCGTTCGAACGCGTTTACGAACGCTACACGAACGCGCACACACTGAACTGAGTATGTCTCATCATATTTCATGCATAATTGCCTCTTGGGTGATCTCTCTTACATTATGTAGTCAATCATATTATTTGTATTCCTGCATTTATCCATTCGAGGTATTCATGAGATAGTACTCAAGCATGATTAAGTTGTTCTTAGTTTTCCATATCATATGATTGGAATATGTTCATGAGATTGCCATGTGATGTTGTATGTTGTGATGATTAATTTCATGCATGTGAACTTAGAAATATAATTATCATTGGAAATAAGTTGTTTAGGCTTGGCTAAATTATTGCATAAATCCTAATATTACAAGTGGCATAAGTAAGGGACCATTCCGAACCCAACGGTTTGAGGTCTTCCCTTGCGAGGGGTGAGTGCGGCCTTAAATCTCATTTTCCCGGTTCACACCGGGTGGCGACTCCATTATTCTCCGGTTTAGTCCCCCGCGGGCTACTCCGTACTCCCAATCGGGCCGCGAGCCCGGGACAGCATGCGTCACCCAGTTCCTGTGTCCCACAACAGTGTGTCCGAACTGAGTAACCAAATTTTGTTGGACATGTTAAAGTTAATCATGAGTCGCTCTGAGCTACCATTTCCTTCAACGGATAAGTTTTAAACAGTGCAAGAACTTATTTTGAATAAGGTTCCATAATAATATGTTGGACAGATTTCATATTAGATATGAACGGGAAAGAAACCGGGTTTCTCATTCATGATAATTTGGGTATGCTAGGCATGTGTTTGGATGATACCAAACTAGAACCCAAATTGGATAAGTGTCAATTGTAGGTTATCCTAGGGATACCATAAGTATTGTACTTATACATCTCACAAGAGAACAATTAGATTGTTGCTCACCATGCGGTTTTCCTGAGAGGAATACCGATATGCAGTGGTAAGTGGGAGGATAGTAAAACTCGATGAAAATCGGAGTAATACTGTTCAAGGCATCGAATCCTAATGGAACACAAAATAGTTCATCAAGGATGAAACTAGTACCATTAATCTTCGAATACAAGAACCACGTATGTCGGAGAGAGTCAGAAAACAACCTGGGGTATTGGTTTCTGATCTCACCTCATAAAGATTTCTATCTTATTGAGTTATACCAACTGACTACGTATGAGGAAATGATACAAGGTATCGACTCCCTATCATGGCAAAGTGTCATGAATCCGAAATAGATTCCATGTATATCAACCAGTTTGGATACTAGTTGATGTATCGCAAGGCATTGTGCCTATTGGTACTGTATAATTCTTCTAGGAAGACATACATTGATGGCAACATACCAACGTATAAAGCTAGGCTTTTAGCGGAAAGGTATCGTTATCAACATTGTGTTGATTATGATTCAACCTTTTACATGTTGCCACGGTAAATCCATTTGGATAATGCTTGTTAAAGCTGCGTATTTCATTTATGAAATATGTCAGCTTAACGGGAAAATCGCTTTCCTTAAACAGAAACCTTTTAAAGGATGTTTATAAAATCCTGTCGATTTTGTCGTACCAAAACTAGCAAACAAGGTTTGCGGGTTATTCGATCCATGTTTGGATTGAAGCAATCATAGGTTCTTGGAATTATCGTTTTGATGTAATTATAATAGTTTTGATTTAATTCAAAACGAATGATTCTTCTTGTGTATATAAAGAGGTTAATGGGTGTGCACTGACAGTGACTGTCCTATAAATAATGATAATAATACGTCATTTCTTAGAAATGATATTCCCATAAATAAAATCGGTGAAAGCTTGGCTTTCGAGAAAACTCTCCGAGAAACCGTACATTGAAAAATGTACGCTACCTGGTATCTCATACGCTTTGAGCATTTGGATTCACAAACATGGCCAATCCAAGTGATAGTCACTGGATTGATGTTAAGAACATCCGTTAGTATCTAAGAGAACTAAGGATGTTGTCTTAGTCTATGGAGATGGAGAACTTGAAGTGACTGGGATCACTGTAGCAAGTTTCCTAACCGATAAAGATGACTATAAGTCGCAAACGGTACTACACAGTTTGAATAACGGAACAGTGAGCTGGAAATCTTCCTAGCAAGATACTGTTACCGTATAAATAACAAATGCGAAATATTGCTGCAGCTGAGGTAGCAATAGAAGCCTTCTGGGTCGATAAACAAATCTAATTAGATTAGATATAGTTCTGTTAGCAGCTGAGCTAGGCGTCAGCACAGGCTAAACAATTAATGGTCTCATCAACGATCCAGATACATACTTCGATATTCATCTAATTCGTTCGGATCATACATCGTGGCGACGTGATGATCGAATAAATCACATTAGATGATAATCATGCAAATCCGCTGACGAAAGCATTTCTCAGCAGTTTGAGCCAACCATACATAGTTCGGGTGTCAAGCACTCGAGTGACTGGCTATAGGCCAAGTGGGAGATTGTTGGACAATTATGACCCATAGGTCACTATTTGTACAGATCATGGTGTTGTTGTACAAATTAACTATGTGACAAAAGAGATTGCACTCTTATCATTTGTGATTAGATCACCTAGATGTATAAATGATAGGAGGTCCCTATGATTTGTTCCTGGATGGAGAATGATATGAGACAGTATCAGTCCATGAAGGATAAATCATTAAATATCCCTAGTCAGAGCATTGTCGAGATTGGACATCGATAATGCGTAAAAGACTAGAATTACACTTGTGCGCGTTGTGAGGGCACAACAGCATAGTTCTCATTTATTTGGGTATAGGATACTCATGCAAGTGTAATAGGAGGTTGTGTTTTACCGATGGTACGGGAAACAGCTTCACTCTGGATAGACCCCCTCGGAATTCCATTGGTAGTATGACTATGTGTCTATGGAAGTCCGAAATCAGGGTAGATGTATTTGGTCTTAATTTGAGACTTGCACCGCTAATACTTGCGACAATCAATATACTTTGGTTGAGGTCGTCCAGGGCTTTAACAGGTTCTGTGTACGCCAATACTGGGTATATTGAGAATCGTAGTGTGTTGGGTGTGATGTCAAGACGGAAGTGTCACTCCAGTCTTATGGAGATGATGGTCACGTAGGATACGGGACTGGTTCTCTTAAATGCTGCAGCTATCGGGATAAAATGATAAGGTCGGGTTTATCCGATTATAGAGACTAGTCACCAGACATCCGACATGTGCTTCGTACGGGGCAGACACAATTCCAGCCCCAGGCCTAGCACGTGATCATTCGATACTGGACAGAAATACGCAATACTACGGTATACTACGCTTGATACAGATCATTTATTCCTGTAAGGATTTTCCGGAGAATTGGGTAGGCATAGCGCTTCGCTAGAGGCCAACCTTGTCTTGTAAATCGGTAAAACGTAGTACGAGGTACTTACGTGTTCGGATAGTCCGACGACCGAATTTACTGCCAACATATCTGGGGATCTCATGAGTCGCTTCCCAAAGATTCACCGATGACGTATAACTCGCGCTCTAAATTAATCTGGGATTAATTAGAAAAGAGAGAAAATTAATCTGGGATTAATTGCGGAGATATTTTATCTGGGATAAAATATCAATTAAATAGAGATAACGATTAATTTGGAATTAATCGAGAAATTAATATATTTGATATATTAAACGAAATTAGATTTCGACACGGAATTAAAATTATATTTTAATTCGGGCGAACGAATTAATTTAGAATTAATTCGTTAGCGATGTGAATAGTGATTTCGCTAGGCGTAATCATTTAATTACGACGCAACGGAAAATTCGTTAATTTGGAATTAGCGAACCCGAGCCTGAGATTATTTACGAGCGCATTTGCATTTCGAATTCGAGTGCGGCACGTCAAATCAAGCGTCAAATCACTAGTCGCATCAAGCTTCAAATCATTAGTCACTTTGAGTGATGTGACAACTTGTCACTTGATTTGATTGATTGATGGATTGATTGATGGAAGTTGATGGCTAGCATTTAATGCTATTTTAGAGCCAAAAATTGTGTTGACTTTTTGAAAGCCTTTACACAAATTTGGTATATGTTTTTTATTTGATTTTGGAAATCAAATTAACTTAATACACAACTTCTCTCCTTCTCTCTCTCACGCCCAAACCAGTGGGCTTTTTCTTCTATTCTTGGCAGTGAACTGTCGTGGAAATGAAGGAAGAAAGGGAAGCCAAGAGTTGGATTTTTGTGGCAAAAAGCGCAAGTGCTAGCACACTACGAGACATGCGAAGGTGATAGGGAAGTCCACCCATGAGCCGGGAACCATTCGACGAAGCTTGGAGCTTGACGAAGGACCAAACAGAGGCTAAACCAGTGGACTGTTTTTGTGCACTGCCGAACCAGTTCAGGAGGAAGAAAATGATTTTGTTGCCTCCGTGTCGCTCAACTGATTGATGTGAGTATTCTGCAACTTCTTTGTTATTCACAGTTGATTCATGCTTATTATTGATCTTGGGACCTTAATAGAAACCAACATTCCCTTCTCCCTATAATTAGATACCTCTAAATAAATAGTATCAATAATTAATAACAACAGTAGGAATTAAGTCCTCGTGGGATCGATATTTTTATACTACTTGAACGATACGTGCGCTTGCGTTATACGTGTGTGTTTACGCCGGTCAAGTTTTTGGGGCCGTTGCCAGGGACTTATTTTGCTTGAGTTATTAATTTTAAAGCTATCTAATTTACTTGTATCCAATTTTCTTTATTTTTATCTGTAATTTTTTTTTCTTTCTTTTGTTTGCAGGTGATTGAAAAATGGAACATTATTGGGAGATTGAAAGATCGTGACCTTTACTATAAGATACACCCAAAATCTGGGAGCAACAATCCGGTTTTCTGAGGCCTGTTGTTCAGCCCAACAACTATCACTGGATGTCAGAATCAAGCAATTCTACATTTTCTCATCAGAACGAAATGGGGAGATGTGTAATATGTGATGGTAACCACCCGAGCGATCAATGCATATACTTTTCAGAGTGGCAGAATTATTAGAATCATTCAAGGTACGAAGAACCATCATATTTTCCATCTTATCCACCATCTACCTTCGATCTTCATCAACAATCAGAACCATAAGAAGAAGATCATATGATTGACATGCTCAAAGATTAGTTCAAGAAACGAGACGAAGAGTTGGATACGATGTTTGAAACATACCAGAATCAACTCGAAAGTATTCAGAGACAATCAACATCTATTCAGAGGATGACAGATCAAATGGGACAATTCACATAAAACCAGAACTACATACCTCAAGAACCAGTTTCAGATGACACTGATGAAGCCTTCGAGTACCAATCAGTTCACAATGACACTTCAACAGAGGATGAGGCTGAGCAATATCAACAACCAGAGGTATCAGTTCAGGAACCCAAACCAGCAAAGTCTCTATTTGACTTTTATTATTCAGATTCTGACGAGGATGAGCTGATCTATTTGTACCAACTGCACCAAAAATGGAGGATCAAACTTTTAATCCTCAAAATGAAGATCTTGGAGCATGCTTTACCATGATGTTTGATGAAGATCTACCTGAACCATCCATTCCAGTCGTATCAGAGGATGAAGACCTAATGTCAGAAACATCTTTACATCCTTAGGCAGATACTTATGGAGCATGGATTTCACAGATGACAGATGAAGAGTTGAATACGAAAATTTTAAAATACACATGTGAAGAAAAGGTGGAGCAAGAAGCAGAGCAAATGGAGGAGCAAATGACTAACCTTATTGAAGATCCAATGAATTCAGGCGAAACATCACTGTTTTAGGGAGTACAATTAGAGAAATCACCCAAAAGCTTGATAAAATGGAACTTCCATTCAAGTCAAGCACCATACGAGACCTCCTGATTTTATTTCTTTCTTTTCAGGAACCACTGGAGCAACAAAGATTAAAAAGATGGCACAAGCACGAAATATGACAAAATTCTTTTTGCCACTTTACCGTTGGAAGAAACCCTTCAAAAGCAACGCTCACGAGATTGTCTTTAATCGGACATCCAAAATGACATTGAAACCTCCTTGACAGATAGATTTTAGTCACGTCTGGCTGAAGACGAAAAATTTAGCGCTAGTAGGGAGGCAACCCATGCAATTTGTTGTAATTTTTGTTTTTATATTTTGTGTATACATGTTGTAGAATTTTTAATTTTGTGTGTTATTTTTGTAGGGAAAAGCTCAACCAAAGCATAAGACAGAATGAGTGGTGTTTGGCAAAGATAAGAGATAATTCATTAGCGATGGCTGAGTAAAGAATGGATTCTTGAGACGCATCCTAATGAATTTATACTAAGCTAGTGGCGTATTGCGTACACAATTCTGTTACCTTAATAATTGCTTTGATTTGCTTTCCTGTTTTTATTATCTTTATTTTTGTAGACAGGATCCAGACTTTTTGACCTTTCACGATTTCTTTTGTTGTTTAACTAATAATTGTCATTTGGCAGGTACTAGTGCTATTATTTTACTCACCATTTTCAGGTGTTATAAATTCAACTCATCATTGCACTTTTGAAGACATCCAGAGTAAAAAATGGAAGCCACTTCAAGAAGACGAGTTGAAAACATCTGTGTGTTTTGCGGTACTAGTGTTGGTACTAAGCCACAATACGTAGAGGCAGCACATGAATTGGGTCGAGTCTTAGCTGCAAGAAATATGCACTTAGTATATGACGGATGCAATCTTGGACTAATGGGGATCGTTTCAAAGGCCGTACAGGAATGAGGCAGTCATGTTTTGGGAATCATCCCAAAACCCTTGGCAGAGGCAAATCTTATTGGATCATCAAACAGAGATGAACTGATCGTGCCAGGTATGTCTGAACGATTGGTAGAAATGATTAACCGTGCTGATGCTTTTATCGCTTTGCCAGGTGGCTTGGGCACATTGGAGGAAATTTTTATAGTGTTATCTTGGGCGAACTTGAACATACACCAGAAACTAATTGGGCTGTACAACGTTGATGGATTTTATGATTTTTTTTGTGTGTTTCTTGATGATGCCTGGAGAAATGGGTTCGTGTCAAAACCTATGAAAAAACTCCTCTATACTGCCAGAACTGCTCCGGATATAATTGACCAAATCTTAGCCTATGAATCACAAGTTGACCCTATCCTTTCAAAGATAAATTGGTCTGAGGATGATCGTGGTAAGATACGTCGGATTAATCTGGATCTTAACCTTTAATTTCCTGTAGAATTTCAGCTAACCAAGTATTATCTTCTAAACTCTTTTTCTAATGTTTAAGACATTGGGGACAGTTTCTCTTTTAGGTTTGGGGGAGGGAATTAGTTTATCAGTACCTTGTTTTTAGTTTGTGTGTTATTTTTATTTTTAGTCCAAAATTTTTAGAAAAATACAAAAAAATTGAAAATTTTTCAAAAATTACAAAAATATTTTGTGTTTTTATTTTGACTAAAAAGGTGAAATTTGTAAGATATAGCTGAGTAAAGAGTTTTCACTCCTGAGACGTATCTCAAACCTATTTCGAAACAAGTTAATTTTTGTTTATTTCCTTTTAAATTATTTAATTTGTAAATTCTCCATAAAACTGACTAAAATGGATCTTCATATGCTCAGTTAGCAGATATTATCAACATGCATAGTAACATACGGACATGAACTGTAATTGAAAAGTTTGTAATATTCAGTGCTCTAGTTTAATTGGATGAAGCATCTCAAAAAGTGATGGAGTAAAAAAAAAAATCTGAGGTCCGAGTTATTAAGTTTGTAAGGGTGTTTTAACACCTAGTGCCCTAAAGCCAACTGGTTTGGGAGTCACTGGCCCAAAGCTCGCTACATGGATCAAATATGCTGCAAAAATATATATATCTGAAGTCTGAGTAATTAAGTCTGTAGGGGTGTCTTAACACCTAGTGCCCTAAAGCCAACTGGTTTGGGAGCCACCGACCTAACACTCGCTACATAGACGGAAGATATTGTATATAAATAAAAAAAAATCAAAAATCAAAGAAAAAAATCAGAAAAATCCAAAAAATTATTTCATTACTACAAAAAGGTGTGAATTCTGATATTACTTTAGGACAAAAATATTACTCTCTTATCAACTGCACTTATGACTGTTGTGGGTAAAAATGAGTTGTTTAATATTATGTTGGCTGTGTATATGGAGAATGGTAAATATAATCGGAGAATTTACTTATTCAAGTAATTTAGAAAGAAAGAAAACAACTAGTAACTTGGAGTAGAAATTTCACCTGATTAGTCACTAACTTCTTTATTCTCTTTTCGCTTTTCTTTTTGCTTTTGTGTGCATTAGTTTCAATACCTTTTTACTTTTGTAAAATAGTTGTGGGTATCATTGCTGTAAACCCTCACGAGACTACAACTCATCCACTAGGGACACCTAGGGGTTTAAAGGCTTGTTGTATACGCTAAATGCAACCGTGATCCCTACGAAAGTGGCTTAGTTAAATTTTATTTTTAAGATGTTTATGTTATTTTATTCTATGTTTTGCTCGAGGACTAGCAAAATGTTAGGTTTGGGGGTGTGATGAGTGGTAACTATCACTATTTCCCACTCATTTAACTTAATATTTTGTATAGTTTCTTGAGTTTTATGAATATTTTGATGTGTTTTGTGTTATTTTGTAGATAAATAAAGTTTAAGGACATTCTGGAGGTAATTTGGAGTAAAAAAGTGAAAATTGGAAAAAAAGGGCAAAATGGTAATTTTTCGCGTCGCGACGCTCAAACCCTTGGCGTCGCGACGCCTAACGTGCTGCTAAGGTGCGCCGGGTCCACAAGTCAGAATTTGAAAAGTTGACTTTGCTAATGTGCGCCGTGCCACGTGTCACCATCACAGCCGATCCGCTAAAATGCGCCTGCCACGTGTCATCATCCTAAGATGCCGACAATCATCATCCACACTAACGTGCGCCGTGCCACGTGTCATCATCTCAGAAGATCAGCTAAAATGCACCGTGTGCCATGTGTCAAAAATCTATGGTGCCGACACTCCGCGTGACACGTGTCACCTTCTCATTGGACCGAATTATTGGCAAATCACATTCTGCCACTTGTCAAGCTCTCATTGGACCACTCTCACCGCATGCCACGTGTCATCATTTGATTATGCCGACAGAATCCGCGGGGTCAAACCGCGTCATTTGAAAACGCGTGCCAGTGTCGCGACGTTGGGAGCTTTGGCGTCGCGACGCCGGTTGCCGAGTTTGCTTATAAATTGAGCTCTTCACCACTTCATTTGGTGTGCTTTCCTTGGGAGCTTTTCCCTGTTTTTAGAGGATTGCATCTAGTTTTTGTAAATATAAATAATATTTAATTTATTTATTTTAATTTTCAGTAATAATTATAGTTCTTCTTCTTCTTCTCTTTTCTTTTATGTTTTGTAGTTTAATTTCTGATGGGGTAACAGTGAAGCTTTTTACTTTTATAATTTAGATTAATCTCTCTTAATTATAATATATAAATTATTTAAAACATGACTTAATAAGGATACCGCCATATTGGTCGGTTGGTAATTATTTTTAAACTGGTTATAACCTGACTTAATGAGGATACCGCCTGGTTGGTTGGTTGGTAATTAATTATTAATTTGACTTAATCATGATACCGCCTATATGGCTGGTTGGTAAATATCACACAGATTTATATATTATAATAATGGAGATTTCTAAATTATAAATAGTAAAGGTAGATTAATCTCACTTTAATTATAATATGGAAATTGTAATATAAATTAAAAGTTGATTCCGCCTTAATGGCTGGTTTTAATTATGTAACATAATGTGACACCGCCTATATGGCTGGTCTTTAGGTGACAGATAATTACCGCCTATATGGCTGGTTTATGGATAAATATTAACACCACCTTCATGGCTGGTTCAACTTAATTGGATAATACTGGAAATTTCCATATAATAATAATTTGAGATTTCTAAAAGTGGTTCCTCTAACCCCCAGCATTTTATTTTATTCTAGGGAAGTGATGAAACACAATATCCACACACTTAATAATTGATTTTCTTTATTATGGGTAATTCTTTAGTTTGTTTATTGAGTCTTAAGCTTAATGCTTTTTGTTGTCTGATCACCAATAAGATTGATGTGGTAAACTTAAAATGAACTAGACATAGGGATTTTAAGTTTCAGCCTTAGATTCAATAGCCCACGATCTTCCTTGAGGATAGATAACCCTTTAATAGATTTCCTTACATGATAGACATATACCTGTCGGGTGGGGGTAGTATAGGCACTGTATTTTTGCATGTGAGTCCCTATGATGAGTCTCATTTGGAGACACTACCGTTTTAGTCGAGGAAGTTGCGGGAAACGGTTGTCGGAGGGAATCGGTATTTCGTTAAATTTTATTCGCTTGTTTAGCTCCAGGCTCACTCGTTGGACCTACATCTTAAAGCATCTTTAGCCTAAAAACCCTCGCAAGCCACACACCTAGCCCACACATCACTAAGACATACACCAAGCCCATCTCATCCAAGCCCAATCCAAGAAATAATTAAAACATGTCACAAATTTAAATTAAAAACCAATTAAATTGAAATTAAATTAAATTAAAATCTAATTACATTAAATTCCTAATTCAATAAAATCACCTACCAAATTAAATAAATCACTCACCTAAATAAAAGAAATTGCATGCCTAATTAACATAAATCAAATATACTAACTTCCTAATCTAGCCAAGACATGTCTCCAACCAAATAATTGATTTTCCTTGTGTGACACTAATTGGTCTCCTTCCTATTCAAAAACCATGCAAACCCTACCTTGTCACTATAAAAATAACACAAATCCAACCCTAAAAGGATAGACATACACGGCTCACACAAAAAATAAAAAAACAAACAAAATAAAGCAACAACAAACTTCACTCTCTCGACCACTCACCAGCCATCACACCCCTTCAAGCAGCAACCAACATCCACGCTTAACACTGCCTTCACGTTGCAACCTCATTCACGTAGCAACCTGACACCATACCCATTGTCAATAGCCACCTGACCCTATTCCCTCACAAGCCACGCAAACACACGCTTTAATCCTCAGCCGAGCCCTCAAACAACGCACCCACACACGTAACCACAGCCTTCAGCACACACTCACGTAATGGACAAACCCTAAGGCCATAAATAGATCAAACCCCATGCACCAATACCCACAGCCACCGTAGACATCAACCACGCAACAGTGCCCTAGCCCTCATCACGCCCATAGCCATTCAAAAATCTTCCTCACGCCCCATAGTCCTCAACTCCACTCGTCACAGCTAGCCACTCCCGAACAAATCAAGATAAACCAGCCCCTCACTCAACGCCGAAACCAGTAACCAAACCAGTCCAAAAATAGTACGAAAACAGTCTCCAAACTGCTCATAATAGTCCCCATAATCTCACATAAAAACTGCCCCCAAACCAGTCCAAATAACCTATAAAACAGTAGCCTTAAACACCAAAAACAATGACCAAAATAGAGCAGCAAAACAGCAGTGAAACAGCAGCAAAACGGAGCGAAAACAGCGAGTAAAAATATTGAACCAGTGAATCGAAAGAGTTGCGGAGTGTTAGCCTTTCCGACGGACTTGTAACGCGCTTCCGAAAGTCGACATAAAAGGTTAGACCTGAGGGTATTTTTCACATCCATTTTCATTCATATTTTTATTGTTTATTGAGTTTCGTTTGCATGATTATTGTGGAGTGATGTATGTTGTGGCCCTTGAATAGATAGAAAATGCATGTATTGTGAAATGATGTATGTTGTGGCCCTTGAATAAAATGAAAAATGTGTCGCCTCTTGTGGTATATAGGATGGAAACCCGGACATAAATTTCATAGTCGATTCCGAATGGACGGTAGTATGATCTGTACTCGGGATACAACTCCACGTACCACTTGAGTAAACGGCACATATTTTGTTTTATGTTGTTTTGATTCGTTTATTATTCGCTATTTGATTTCTGCATGTTATTTGTTTGTGTAATGATGAGATAAAGCACATGGGCTTAGTAAGTGCGATTAAAGGTCCTCTATTTCGAGGGGTTAAAATCCTTTACCATGATGCTTCGCCGAGCCGGACGATGTATATCTAGTTGAATGTGAGACGTGTTCAATCGGGAATACGAAGTCCGATATTGTTGTCTTTATTTCTTATATGCATTGTGTTATTAGCGCATGGGCTTAGTAAGTGCGATTAAAGGTCCTCTATTTTGAGGGGTTAAAATCCTTTACCACGATGCTTCGCCACGCCGGATGATGTATATTCGGTTGGATGTAAAATGAGTTCAATCGGGTATACGAAGTTCGATATTGTTATCTTTATTTTTATATGCATTATGATGTGATGCGCATGGGCTTAGTAAGTTGGATTAAAGGTCCTCCATTTCGAGGGGTTAAAGAACATTTACCACGATACTTTGCCGCGCCTTTTATTTCGTCATTCGCTTTTTTTTCTGTATGTCATCTTCTTGCATAGTCATGCATCATGTTGCAATGCGCATGGGCTCATCTAGTTGGATTAAAGGTCCTACATCTTGAGGGATAAAAAGCCTAAGGGCTACCTTTGCCACAACGATTTACCACGCCTTTTAGCCCGTTATTATTTATTAGGTGTCATCTATTCATTCGTTCATGTATGTGTCATGCTGTTTACTGCATTTTGGAGGTCACTGTTGTAACCCTGTTCGAACTCGTTTCAGAACGCCGCACAAACGCATGTTTTCTGTCTCAATTCGTTCAAACGCATTTACGAACGCTACTCGAACGTGAACCTTCTGTTTATCGTTCGAACGCGGTTACAAACGTCGCACGAACGCCCATGGTAAACAGGCCCTCTTTCATCATCTCTCATGCATGGTTACTCATTTTTTCATTTTCCTTTTTGATTGTTCATGTTCTCGCATTTAGTCATTTATTGTGTTCACGGGGTCACATGTTCGTTTCCATGATGCATGTTTACACAATAGTTATCTACTTATGCTTTCGCATTCATCCATTCAATATGTTTATGAAGTTATATGCTTGCCGTTATTCCGATTTGCTTTCATGCGTGATTGTACAATTATTATCTACTGGCATGCCTATGATCAAATGTAATGTGCTTATGACATTGTATGTTTGTCGTATTTCAATTTATCTTTATTCATGCAAATTGGAACATAGATTATATGCAAATAGGTTGTATGCAAATATAAAGATGTGTTACATGTGAACTTAGATATGAGCCTTGTATTTATGCATGCGAACTTAGGAGTAAATTATCCTTGGAAATAAATGTTGCTTAGGCTTGGTTGAATTATTGTACAAATCATTTTATTGCAAGTGGCATAAGTAAGGGACCATTCCGAACCCAATGGTTTGAGGTCTTCCCTTGCGAGGGGTTAGTGCGGCCTTAAATCTTTGTCCCGGTTCACACCGGGTGGCGACTCCATCATTCTCCAGTTTAGTCCCCCGCTGGCTACTCTGTACTCCCAACCGGGCCGCGAGCCCGGAACAGCATGCGTCGCCCAGTTTCTGTGTCCCACAGGTAGCCATAATTGGAACTTAATCTTAATGAATCCAGGTAATTTGGTTGACATAGACATATGGTTCAATTGGGTTATACTGGGTATTTGCGTCTGACCATCGATAGAGGCTTTTGCATATTTTCGTGTTCCAGGTTAGCAAACTGATTTATTACACATAGATAAGAGAATCAATTCATCTTTATAATAATATTGTGTGGAGTCACGACCCTAGATCCTTGAGTCTTTTCTTTTATTTTCCTTAGTATTTTATTTTGAGTCTGTTTTTATCCACATTCAACCAACCAAAAGCAATGAATTCCTTCTCTCTATAATTAGATACCTGTAATAAATAGTATCAATAATTAATAACAACAGTAGGAATTAAGTCCCCGTGGGATCGATATTTTTATACTACTTGAACGATACGTGCGCTTGCGTTATACTTGTGTGTTTACGCTGGTCACTAATATCGCGTGATGCGTAGCTAACCAATCCATCCCTAAGATGACATCAAAACCCAAAATGCTCAACATTACCAAATCAACGTAATACTTGTATCCATCATCATTAACCGGATAAGCCTTCACTCTCTGTGTAACCTCTATAGGATCTCCTACTGGTGTAGCTATGATGAGGGGAATCTAATGGCTCTGTATCTCTACCCAAGCAAGTCAAAAAATACAGTGATATGAAGGAATGAGTAGCGCCCGAATCAAACAATCCTCTAGCATGCACTAAACCAACTGATAGTGTACCTGTGACAACTGCATTAGATGCATGAGCATCATGAGGCGTGAGAGTATACACTCTACCATGTGCTATACTAGTGGAAGTATGTCCTCAGTCACCCACTGGTTGTCCCTTTCCTCCTATTGTCTGACCCCTATCTACCGATCTCTGCTCTCCTCCTCCCACACTCCTACTAGACTGTGGTTGGGATACATATGGAGTTGTACTTGAAGGTGGCAACTAGTCTGCTGGTATTGGGAAATCCCTCTTCAGATGACCAATCTATCCACATTGATAACAACGTCTGACCCTAATCCTACATGCTCCTGGATAAGATCGACCAGACGTCATAAATATCGGGGGACTACGCCCCGACTAGGCTACCGACAAAGAAGAAACTGCACGAGAGGTGATACTCTAAGTAGGCCTATGATTTGGACCTCCCTGAGTCGGGCCCATATCTCAACATGTAGTGGGAGGAACTGACATCTGATGCTGTCTACTTGGGCCACTCTGTTGTGGCCTAACTCTCTCCTCGGGTCTTGGCTTCTTCCGAGACTCTCTCACTGCCTGTCTCTGTAATATCCCCAATCGAGGAGATGCTACCGGCAGGGAAAAGACAAATCTATTCCTCTGAGCCTATGAGTATCTGACTATGATATTTAGTAATGAAATCATCTTGGAAACAAACTTACACATGAGGCCCTTACCCAACTCAACAACATGAAATGCAATTTACATACATATACTCATGTATATAAAACTTTACACTTTGTAACCCTGACATGTACACTTGGCTTGTAACATACATCATTTCAACTTATACAAAATGTATGATACATGATTATTTCTTGAACTGTGATTGACTATGTTTCTGACTTGACCTGGTGGACTCGGACCCTTTAGTGACTACCATCAGTATCCATCATCTTGAGCTCGTCCTCCGGGTATACCTGCAAGATAAGAAACTGGGAGTGGGGGGTTAGATCGGTTGAACGATCTAGTGAATGGACAATTTAAACAAAAATTGATTCTTTCTGAAAATTCATGATTCTAGAAATTGAAATCCTCCCAGAAAATATTCTTTTCTGAAATCTCTTTCTTATCTGAAAACTCAACTCTTCTGAAAGTTTTTTCTGAAAACTCTTTTATAAAACTCATCTCTTTTGAAAAATCTATTTCTGGAAATCTATTTCTGGAAATCTGTTTCTGAAAAATCCATATCCAAAAACTCTATATATGTATATATGGCGCATGGGGGTGTCACATATCGTCGTCCCTCATACGCAAAATCTGGCACTTAGGGGAGTCCCCTCGTACGCAAATATCTGGTGCTCTTAGGGTATTACGTTTCGTCATCCCCCAAGCCACAAATATTAAGTCGGGGTGCAGATCTATTCGACCCTCCAAACTCAAATATGGGATCTAGGGGCATCAATCATCCATAGTCCTGAGCTGCGTGTGCACACAATATCTGAATCCGTCAATTCTATATCTAAGTCAAGTTACATACTGAGGTGGGTTTTACCTCATGCCTCGAAAATCATAAATCTCAAGCTTTGAAAATCATTTCTTTGTAAACATTTATCAAAACGTTCTTATTCAAAATACAATTGAAAGTAATCTTGGCTAATGCCCTAAGTGCTCAAAAGTAATTTTTTGATTCGAAACATATAAATAAACACAGTTTAAGAGAAGGGTCCACTCATAGATTTTGGATCTGACTGGCATTACTTTACTTCGCCGAAGGAATTTGAGGTTTCTGTGATGATCTATAATTGATAACTTAATTAGAATACAAGTAGTGAGATATGCTTTGAAACTATTGTCGCTATAAGACGTACTATGCTTGTGACATGATATATTACGTGTATATAGCTGATACAAGACCCTAACATAACATGTAAAATCATAGGTTGTATTTGGAAGGGTTAAATCTGATTCTAGAAATTGGTTTCTCATTCCGACGCTAGACATTATACGTTGCGACGCCCACTGGTTCAGACTTGAGGCAGAGCCTCTGTTTGTTTCGCGTCGCGATGCTAGGTTCTGGACATCGCGACGCCCACTTAAATAGAAATCGAAGCAAAGTGCTTCTGCTAGTAACGCGTCGCGATACTGGGGGTCTAGTGTCGCGACACAAGCCCAATTTCAGGGCCTAGCACAAATTCTCCATTGCTACTGCCTCCAATTTATTCCAATACCCCCACCCTAGAAGCTTCACACAAGCACTTCTCATTGCACTCAAAATAGGCCATTATCTAGTATCATCAAATCATCAAGTATACTTCCCAAACATATTCGTATCTATTTGATCAAAGGCTCTATTTTATAATATTGAGTTATCAACTCCCAAACAACTTAAACTCATATCAATACTTCACCAACTTTAAAAACCATGATCATTCATTATCAAATAACAAAACCACAATCCCCCCTATTATATACATGATTTGGCCAATGCCCTTTGTTGGGAAAAATTTACGCATTTCATAAAATGATGCTAATTCCACTCTTATATTATCATAAAATACATAATTGTGCATGCTAGCCACCTAATCAAAGCTAAAATGAAGAAATGGATTTTAGGGTTCTTCCATGTGCGAATTTGGGGAAAAAGATTTATGGCATGAACTCAATATTAAAGGAAAGGTGAAGAAAAAGAAGCTTACTTGTATGAAGGGAGCTTGAACTCATCAATTTTCCTTCACCACTTGGCATGAGAAATAAGAAATTTTGAGGTTATTTTTAGAGTCAAAACCATGACTTGAGGGAGAAGAGAAGATGATGAATAGTCCCTGCTATTTTTAATGTTTAAGAGTGATTTTTGTTTGTAAATGAATGGTCTAAAACTTGCCACATCACTCATTTCTAATTAATTCCTGAATTTCACTATAGTGGTCATGAACATCACGATGTTTGACCTACTTCAGGTTTGAATTTGGAAAAATAGCCAATGCAAATGTTGTAGGTCTCGGTCTAACCTTTTCGATAATATAAGGTTCATAAAAATAAGAGATTGTATGAAAAAGTTATGCCCTACATACTAAGGATTGTTTGGAAAAGAACGTAAGTTAAGTTCTGCATCAGAACTATAAGGAATTTACCGAATGTCCAAAAAGTCATTTCATGTGTACATACTTATTTGATATGATTTACATCATGCATTATGCCATCCAGAACTAGTAGTCATCGAGATTACCGGGGTATTACAAATTCTCCCCACCTTAAAGATTCATCCTCAAATCCTCTTTAAAATCGGAATCTGGGATCTGCCTAGGCTTGAAATTTATGATATCGAATACCTTACCACAAGTCACAGGGTTCACGGCTATTTCTAAACTACCAATTTTCAACTCATTATATACTAATAACCTTTGTCTCCTCCACTATATCACACGACTTCCCGATGATCCTCCATGAGCTATCATTACACCACAAGACAAAGTGATTATCATGTTGAACCTTGAATGCCATGACTTGGAAGTCATAACTAGGACTATACACTAATTTTTCTGTGTGAACTCTTACTCTTTTGTAACTATTCTGCATCATTTAGGACTTAATAACGAAAATCTCTGGCCAGCTAATCAGTTGCCATTTGGCTAGTAGGCATATGATACTCTTCATTTTTCTTAAATCTGCTTCATGCATCGTACCTCTTGTTATGCTTGGGTAAAATGCTCCAGAATTCGTGGCTACTGTGAATATCCCTTAAATTCTTTACTAAGGGGAACTACCTCGTCCTCGTTTCATAAGATCTTCATCGAGTACCCTTTACTACCGTCATGTATAAAAAAATCTCATTTCTAAACCTCTAGCTATGCTTAATATTCCTTGTCTAAAAAAACCTTTTCTCTGGACCTTTAGTTATGCTCAACATCTTATTTGACTCGATCGAGTTCTTCTTAGCCGGTACTTTTGTCTCTCTCCAGAAATACTGGTGTCTCTATGGTTGGGCTTCCCACATTCTCATTCCGGGATAAATAAATTTACAAGAGTGATCCTTGTCATTATTAACGATGCTTATACTCGATACTTCTTTAGCTCCACTTGCTCGACTTGATCTTATTATTCTTTCTCATATCTTAGCTATTTAACTCTCTATATTCTCCTTGTTAAGTTTCAACTGCTTATGAGCTCCTTTCTTCAAGTTCTTATATATTTGCTTCTCTATGGGCCTAGGGCTTCCTAGCTTAATGATGTTGTCTACCGATGACTTTTGTACTTAGGATGTTAATTCTGGGTAGTTTTTCTAGTGGTTCTCTTCAATTGGCCAAAGATTCAGGCTTAATTGCATGCACATTTGTGCTTAAATCGTATTCCCTGTTATTGACATCGACGTCCGTGATTCTATTCTAGCTAGAATTTATGCTCTTTCTGTACTTTACTTTCATTCTTACTATAAATCTGGTTGCTGTCTTTCACACCAACTTGTTCTCCATACCCGGTTACATGCTAGGATATCCCTATTTATATTATTTCCATAGTCTTGCTCTATCAAGTGTCGTTAATCGGATATATACAAATATACACAAACTTGTAAATTTCATCTTTATCCAATGACCGTTTATGAAATTTATACCTTGATAACCACTTCACTAAATGTAGCAAAATTATCTTCTCGATTCCATACTATACTACACATCTACCAAACCACCGATAATTGTGGCTAAGGCCATCCCAAACCTGTGGTGGTTAGGCCAACTTAAACTATGGCTGGTTACTTCACATGGATTACGTGAGTTAAGACGTAATAGACCCTTAGTTTCATTCCAATGCTGAAAAATCTTATTGTTACACACTTTTGTTAACGCTACTCATTATTCTCTCCTATTTTCGCCACACCTCGACAGTTCCACTTCCAAACCTTTTACTTAGTGTTTTTTCATCTTCTTTCCTACTTTATTCTATATCTGCAACTTCATTTGTGCCTTGGTATCCATCACAGATTCATCTACTTTCTGGGAATGTCTTAGGGACAAACATTGAGGTTCATCTTTGATATTGTTTTCTAACGAGGGCTTGGAGGGTATGGGTTGGTCCTGAAGTCTTTTCGGTTGTGGTGGTCTCACTATCTACCCATGTTGTAGTTGCACATACTGCTCATCTATAAGCCTATGACTCCCTTATTTACATATATGGTGTTGGCTCCCACCCTAAGGTACTTATGCTAGGATCTATATGATTTTTCTCTTCAACTTTACCCTAATTTATTTTCGACTATCAGTCATACTACCTCTTACTGAGAACCTCCCTAAGGTTCATACTCTCTGAAAACCATACCGTACTTCCCTGTTATTCCTCCTCATCTCAGTTCCTTGAACCTCTTACTTATTTTCTTCTTTGGAAGCTCCATCATCTATGACATGTTAAGGTATCACTACTAATGCTTTTGGTTCGGGTGTTACTCTCTTACTAATTTTCCTTCTCTAGCACGGTGGAGAGTTCTATATGAGTCATATGTTTTACTACTGAGAGTCGTTATATGTGTCACATACTCTGGTTCTTTACTCTTTCGAGCCTCTACTTCCTTGAAGGCTTTCAGTTCAATAGGGCAGGTCGTCCCTTCTAAATTCGGCTAAACATACCATGAATCCCAATCATTTTATCTCATACAAGACATTACTATATTCTGATCCATATCTAGGTCATGTTAAGCTTATTGGGTTGGCTTTCTTGCCGACTCGTGATCTGTCTATCCTGTCTGATGCTATTCTTTACTTGTTCCAGTTCTAACTAGACCCGGCCATGGTTTCGGTTCGAAACCGGAACCTAACCGGAACCTAATTGGTTGGAACCGGACGGTTCCGGAACTGGAACCGTGAATGACCGATTAGGTTGGGGTTCCACCCCAACGCGAACCGGTCGGAACCGATAGAACCTTATGGTTCCAGCGGTTCCAATAGTTCTAACCGGAATCGTTCGGTTGTAGCCGTTCGTTGTAACCGTCCGGTTCCAATCGATTGTAACCTTACGACTCCCTGCCCCGATACAAAAAAAAAGTCGTTAAGGCTAAAAAAAATAAAAAAAAATAGTAAATTCATAATATATCCCTAATAACGGTAATAAAACGGTTATATTTAAGGGCATTTTTGGTATCAAAAAAATTCTAAAACTCTATAAATATGATTCATTTTTCATTATTTCAACACACTAATTTCTCAACACTCTCAATTTCTACAATTCTCTTATTCTCAATCTCAATTAGTTATTATCATTCTCAATTTTCTTATTCTTCTTACTTATTTCTTTAAAAAAAATGGCAAGCTCATCTGAGAACATAATGTCAAATATGCCAACCCAAGAGAGCGGCCCTAGTATATGTGCACAATCACGGAGAATATAAGTTAAGGCTCATTCCTCGGATGTTTTCAAAATTCATTTTCATTTAGACCGCCAAGACGATGATACTTCAAGAGCAATTTGCAACCATTGTGGGGTTTCCTACAAATTTTCTGGTAGATACGGCAATATGATCAAGCATCTGGAAAGACATCATGCGGTTGAACTTGGAATTGATACGACGCAAACTCAAATTACCAGGTACGCATCATCTAGTAAAAGTATGAGTGCTGTAGATTTATTTAAATATTCTGATGCAAACAATAAAGAAGATTTGTGAAATTAACTTGTATGGCACATCTTTCTTTAAGCTTTGGTGAAAAACTTCATTTTACTAATTACGTGCATAATACTTTAAATCCTGCTGCACGTAAAATGACTCGAAACACAACAAAACGTCATATTTTTAAATTATAAAAAGATGGTAAAATTATTTTAAATGATATATTTAAAAAGATTAAAGGTCGTAATTCTATATGTTCTGATATTTGGAGTGACCATTGGCAAACACACTCATACATGGGTGTGACTGGTCATTGGATTGATGCATCATTTACCATGCAAAAATGACTTATTGCATTTAGAGTTTTTGATGACCAACATACTGCAAAAAATATTTATAGAATGATGAAGGTAGTTTTTGATGAATATGGTTTAGTATATAAAATTTTAACAATTGGATTTGATAATGCATCTGCAAATACTGCATCCATTAATGATTTAAAAGAAATATGTCAACCAAATTTAGGGGGTCGGTTTTTTCATATTCGTTGCACATTTCATGTCCTTAACTTATGTGTTCAAGATGGTCTGAAATTATTATCACCTTTCATTGATCCTATTAAGACGACACTTAATTGTATTTGGTCATATTCTCAAGTTATGAGAGAATGGGCTAAGTTTTGTAAAATAAATGGTATTAAACCGATTAAATTTTCAAGAGATGTTCCAACACCTTGGAATTCAACTTATTTTCTTTTATGTCAAGCATTACAATACAAATATGCATTATGTAGTTTTTTTCTCAACATGTTCAAAATATCACATTTTTTCCTAGTCAATAGGATATTTGTGAAAAACATTTAGATATTTTAAAAGTTTTTAATGATGCTACTTTAATTTTTAGCGGTGTTTATTATCCTACATCACATTTATTTCTTCTTGAAAGTTTGAATATTGTTGGTACTCTGGAACGATCCTAATGATTTTGTTTTGTTCGAAGCCATTACTGCTATGAAGGTAAAATGGTTGAATTATTTTAGAGAAATTCCTTTACTTTATCTTATTGTTGATGTTTTTGATCCTAGATTTAAATTAGAAGGTTTGAATAGTGCTTTACAAGCTTACTGTGGTTATTTAGGAATATTAAATGAAATAGATATTACAAGAATAATAGTGAGATTAAGAAATGATTTAATTGAGTTATTTAATGATTATATTGTATATAACTTAGGAACATTAGGTGAATCTAGTAGTAGTGAACTGATAATTCAAACAAGACTTAGCGCAGATGATCGTTGGTTACTGGAACGAAATAAAAAAACGAGGGATACGACAACTAATAATCCCGAATTAGATAATTATTTATCTACAAATTTCGAGTTTCCTACTTAAAGTTTAGGTAGTAAAAATTTTAAAATCCTTGAATGGTGGAACCGACATCAAAATATATATCATGTTTTATCAATTATTGCTAAAGAGATATTGGCAGCACCTATTTCCACCGTTACGGTTGAGCAAGCCTTCAGCTTGGGAGGCAATATATTGGAAGCTAGACGATCTTCATTACATCCAAGCACACTAGAAGGAACAGCTTGTGTGGATGATTGGACTCGAGCTGATCTGAGAGAACAAGAAGATGCCCCCGATGATTTCGAAGACTTGTTCGATAATGCATCTGCAACAACAAGTGCAAGTGGAACCGGAGCTGAAGGATCAACTGATAATGATGATTGATAATTACAAAATTTTAAATTTACAAAGGGGAAATATCTTAAAATTATAATGGAACGACGTGAGCTTTGATTCTTCTCACCCCTGGAGGATACGTAGGCAACTTAAATTTTTTTAAATTTAAGTTCAAGTTCTTCAATTTAATAATTTTATTTATTTATTAAATTAATGTAATTTATTTTAATTTATTTTCGAAATTTTAAAAAAAAAGTGGTTCGAACCGGATCCGGAACCGGAACAGAACCGGTCGGTTCCGGTTCGGTTCAAGGTTCTGGTTCCACTTAAGTGTGGGCCCGAAAATCGGCTGATTCTGTTCGGTTCCAAATCGGAAAGGACTCAATTGCTGAGAAAGGGCTTTCGTCAGCGGATTTGCATGATTATCGTCTGATGCGATTTATACGATCATCACATCGCCACGATGTATGATCCGAACGAATCAGATGAATATCGAAGTATGTATCTGGATCGTTGATGAGACCATTAATTCTTTAGCATGTGCTGAGGCCTAGCTCAGCTGCTAACAGAACTATTCCTAATCCAATTAGGATTTATTATCGACCATAAGGCTTCTATTGCTGCCTCAGCTGCTGCAATAATCCGTATTTTTTTTTTGTTTTTCGGTAACATTATCTTGCTTGGAAGATTTCCAGCTCACTGTACCGTTATTCAAACTGTATAGTAACGTTTGCGACTTTCAGTCGTCTTTATCGGTTAGGAAACTTGCAACAATGATCCCAGTCACTTCAAGTTCTCCATCTCCTGAGTTTATGACAGCATCCTTAGTTCTCTAAGAAACTAACGGATGTTCTTAACATCAATCCAGTGACTATCACTTGGATCGGCCTGTTGGTGAATCATATGCTCAAAGCATATGAGACACCAGGTTACGTACATTTTTCAATGTACGGTTTCTTGGAGAGTTTGTCGAAAGCCAGGCTTTCGCCGATTGTTTATGGGAATATCATTTCCAAGAAATGACATATTATCATTATTTATAGGACAACTACTGTCAGTGCGCTCCATTAACCGTCTTATATACACAATAATCTTTTCGTTTTGAATTAAATCATACACCATTATGATTACATCAAAACGATAATTGCAAGAACCTATGCTTGCTTCAATCCAAACATGGATCGAATAACCCGCAAACCTTGTTTGCTAGTTATGTTAGGAAAAATCGTCAGGATGTTATAAACATCCTTCGAAAGGTTTCGTTTTCAGGAAAGTGATTTTCCCGTTAAGCTGACATATTTCATAAATGAAACATGCAGCATTAGCAAGCATTATCCAAATGGATTTACCGTGGCAACAGTTAAAATGTTGAATCGTAATCAACACAATGTTGATACCGATACCTTTCCGCTAAAAGCCTAGCTTTATACGTTGGTATGTTACCATCCATGTATGTCTTCCTTGAAGACTTATATAGTACCAATAGGCACAATGCCTTGCGGTACATCAACTAGTATCCAAACATAGTTGATATACATGGAATCCATTTCGGACTCATGACACTTTGTCATAATAGGGAGTCGATACCTTGTATCACTTCCTGATCTGTAGTCAGTTGGTATACCTCAAAAGATTTACATCTTTACGAGGTGAGATCAGAAACCCATACCCCAGGTTTGTTTTCTGACTCTCTCCGATTACGCGGTTCTTGTGTATATTCGAAGATTATGGTATAGTTACATCCTTGATGAACTATTTGTGTTCCATTAGGAATCGGTGCCTGGAATAGTATTACTCCGATTTTCATCGAGTTTTACTATCCTCCCACTTACCACTGCATATAGGTATTCCTCTTAGGAAAACCGCATGGTGAGCAACAATCTAATTGTTCTCGGGTGAGATGTATAAGTACAATACTTATGGTATCCCTATGATAACCTATAATTGGCACTTATCCAATTTGGGTTTCAGTTTGGTATCATCCAAACATATGCCTAGCATATCCAAATTATCAGGAGTGAGAAACCCAGTTTCTTTCCTGTTCATATCTAATATGAAATCTGTCAAACAAATTATTATGGAACCTTATTCAAAATAAGTTCTGCACTGTTTATGCTTATCCGTTGAAGGAAATGGTAGCTCAGAGCGACTCATGATTAACCTTTATCATGTCTAACAAAATTCGGTTACTCTGTTTGGACACACCGTCAAACTGACGTGTTCCGGGAGGAGTCCTCATTGAAAGAATACTATACTCTTTCAAGTATTTTAGAAACTTATTGCTTAAGTATTTTCCATTACGGTCTTACCGTGACGGTATAATACTGTAGCCGATCAGTTTGTCTATTTTGTGTCGAAACTGTAAAAGTTTCCGATTTATGTTCTTCAAAAGAAACACATAACCATAACGCGATGCCACATCCGTAAAGGTCACGAAATATTCATATCCACCTCTAGCCTAGCTAGACATGGGCCCACTTGCTTCACTATGAACTAGGGCTAACAGGTCGATGGCATTTACACTCTTACCAAGTAAATAGTGTTTTAGGCATTTTGCCCAATAAACTAGATTCGTAGACTTTATTTGAATGGAATCAAAACAATCCGAGTACCCACTCTTCAAAGTGTGGATATACGAGTCTTGTTTAATTGTGTCCCAGACTACAATGCCACATTTAAGTTTCAACTGATCAAATCAGTTTGAGCTATTTGTTTGTCTTGTTATATATTTGAGATTTATTTATATTCAAAATATAAATGCTGTTATTCACATCTAATGTGTTTATCTCAATATCATCTTTATATAATAAAACACTCTAGTGTTCTAGAATATAAATGTTCACCCGCAGCGGGTTAAACACTGATATAGAGATAATGTATCTAGTCAAACTAGTTACATTATAACAGTTTCCAAATCCTGTTCATAGCAGATTCTGAACATCAGTATATATTTATGTACCACACTAAGTATTTAAAATCCAATTTCAATACTAGTAGTGAACATAATCTTGACAAACATATTTGAAGTCAGAGCCTTGCTCGTTCTTCAATTCCTTCATGTCTGCTTTGTCCAAACGGCAGTCACGCTTCCGCGAGCCCGTTTGCCACATTTAGGCAGACATTTTAGGATATGCCATTTATCTTCCTAGAAGATTATAATGATTTTGCCTTTGCCCGTTTCAACACTCCAGAAGCCTTTGGCCAAGCCATGGGTTTCTAGAATATCGAAGTAAGGTGCGCCTTGCGCTACTTGCCTAATTGCAAAGTTTGACTTTATCTTCTTGAGAATAGTCATTAACCCTCCAAGAGTTAACTTTCGCAATTTTAGTACTTCTAAAATCTAAACATAGAATTATGAAGATCCTTCAATTTCTTCATCATACTTTAAGGATCTAATCCTTAGTTCTGATTCAGAAATTAAGGAGTCTACTTGACAAGTATATTAGATTAAGCACTTAAGTTGTCATCACATAAATCTTCCAAAGATTATGCTCTACTATTTGCTTAACTCCGGGCATAAGGCTTAATTATTATTTTATCAAATAAAATAACTTATTATTTTTCAGGACCATCCTGAAAATTATTCCCAATTTGAAAATTAAACCATTTAAAACATTTCCCCTAGGATTATGTATTAAACGTCAATCTTTCAACTTTATATCTTGATTTCAATAGTCCAACTATTTAATCAACGATTAATTAGATACTATTAAATATATGATTATTATAGTCCAACTATATAATCAACTATAATTAATTAAATCAAATATATTGATTATTATAATCCAATTATATAATCAAATATAAATGAATAGTTTGAATATATAGTCCAACTATTTATTAAAACAACAATTTAAATATTAGTCCAACTAACATTTAATATGTTTGACGAATGATATAGTTTGAGCGCGTATGGCGAGTAATTGAACGAATATACAATTCAATTCTTGCCTCCCACTATTTTTCGGCGAGCCTCTAACCCTCTGTCGAGTACTCGGGAAACCATGTTTCCTAGCGGGCTAGGATCCCGTTAAATATCACACAATCTTGACTTTGGCCAACAAATTGTATGATAATTAACTAGGTAGATCTCTAAGATCAATTGGATCCAATCCAATTCCTAGATCCAGTAGGCGGACATCCAAGTCCTAAACATATATCTTATATATGCCAATACATCCAATGTATTACCTAACATTTTTCCTCTGAATCAACTAAGCTTTGGCTTTGGCACAACAAACTTAGTGATCCCAGTCAAGCGCGACCCATTGACCATGGAAAGCTTCGTAATCAATGTCGATGGACAAGAAGTGGTCTTGACTTTGGCCAACAAACCACAACTTGGACAAGACACTGACATGTAACAAAGCTTTCGTGATTCAAACACATCTTCGACAGACAAAGGCCTTGACTTTGGCCAACAAACAAATGCCGTCTTAGATCTTGAGTAAGAATCACTCAATGGAAGGAATGACGCTTACTATTTTGCGAGGGTTTTTCGCGTGCAAATTGGCAACCAATTTATTATCTTTGTTAAGGTCTCATCATCATACACCCTTAAACATGCATTCTAAACACATAATAAAGCGTATATGAAAAGTAATAATGATATGCGGATGGATACTATATACAATTGATCCTAGATCAAATCTCTCCCTTTCTCACTCCCGCTAGCACAAATATTTCTTCTACCTGTTACACTACACTTCTGAAGAAACCTCATTTACATTGAGGGGAATAGGTGAGAAGAGAATACAAAGAATAAGGAGGTGATAAGGCTGGACACGCAGGTCCAATTAATAAATCAAATTTATTACACAATTTCTAAAATTGTCCCACCCATCTAATATCCATCCGATATACACTATTCATGCATCGCAACCATGTATTCACACAAGCATGTTATCAATCAATCTAATCAAATTAATTAATCTGATAATTAGTGACCATCCAATGTTCAAACAACGATTTGATTTTGCTCGAGTCAAACTCGTTTTTGTGAATAAGTACATAAAGTACGAATTCTCGAATTAAATTAAACTACATAATTAAATCCAATTTAACATGAATTTAATTCTAATTCACTATTTAATTCTAAATTAAATAACACACTTTATTTATTAACCTTTTACGACTTAAATTCCAAATTTAATCATTTCGGGTCTCAAAGCCCGATTAACGTCCAACATCAATTTAATCAAAGTCCAATGGGCTTTTAATTAATTTCTTAAGGCGTGGACTTTTGGTCAACTCGGGTCAAACCCATAACCAAAGTCCAACGGATTTACCCATAAGCCTAAAATTAATTTTGGCCCATTAGGCCCAATTAAATTACAAAGGTCCATTAAGTCACATTTGGGCATTATGGAAGCGGTTTTGGGCCTAATTGGATCCAATCCAATTTTCCTTAACCCAACTTTGTACAACAAAGCCCATTAAGCCCAATAACAACACTTAAGCCCAAATTTCCAAAATTAGCCCAATTTAATTAACACAAAAATTCCAAATTTCATATACTTTAATTAACCAAAGTGCCTTAACATAATTAATCACCCAAAACAATATTTCCAAAACACAAATTAGGCTAATTAATCATGCTCAACTACATCAATTAGTGTCCAACACAAATTAACAAAAATCAAACCCATTTCATGCTTCTAATGTCTCGGCCAAATTGGGGATTTTATGTCCGATTCAAATTCAATCCAATTAATTTCACAATCGACATTAAATCATATTCCCGACTGATTTCCAACACATCCAATTGTCAAAAAATCAAAAAAATCCCAAGACATATATAAGGAATAACTCTCGGCCAAGCTCAAGATTTTGGGCAAATTTGTTCCAAACCAAATTTGATTAAATTGATCCAATCAATCATCAATAAAAACACATTTAAACATACTTATTCATCCAATTTCACAAATCATGCTCAAACACATTTTTACCCAAATTTTAGTCCTATGTCAAATTTCATACTTTTACTCGCTCTGATACCATTGTTGGAGTTTCTAGGTCCATAGGATCGAATAATAAACATGAAACAAGTGCGAATACAAATCGAGAAAGTCGCGGAATACTTACATCTCGAGCGGTTGAGCGACGCGGAGGCAACAAAATGAAGTTTCTGCCCACTAGTTTCACGCCCACTGCAGCAGTTCACCTCACTGTTTTGCGCCATTTTGGTCTCCTTCGTCAAGCTCCAAGCTTCGTCGAATGGTTCCCGGCTCATGGGTGAGCTTCCCTATCACATTCGCATTGATCCCGGAGTGTGCTAGCACTCTCAATTTTTCCACAAAATCACACTTGCTTCCCTTTTGTCCCTCCATTTCCACGGCAGTGAACTGCCAAGAATAGAACAAAAACTGCCCTCCAATGGCGTGAGAGGAGAAAGAAAATAAAGAAAGAGAGAGATGTTGGTTGAGTTAAAAAATGGTAAATGATTTTCCTAAAAACATATACAAACCATTTTTCCCTCCAAAAGCTAAGCATTTAATGTTTTCCATCTACTCAAATCAACTCACATCAACTTCCCATCAATCATGAATAGTGACTGGTGTCAATCACTCAAAGTGAAAGACATCCATCACTTGATTGACGGATGATGTGACGCTAGAAGCGACTAGCGTTTTGACGCTTGATTTGATTTGCCGAACTCGAATTCGAAATGCGAATGCGCTCGCAAATAATCTCGGGCTCGGGTTCGCTAATTCTAAATTAACAAATTTTCTGTTGCCTCGTTATTAAATGTAATTTAATTAAATAATCATGCCAAGCATAATTACTATTCACGTCGCTAACGAATTAATTCTAAATTAATTCGTTCGCCTGAATTAAAATCTAATTTTAATTTCGCGTCGAAATCCAATTTTGTTTAATATATCGAATATATTAATTAATCGATTAATTCCAAATTAATCGTTATCTCTCTTTAAATGATATTTTATCCCAGATAAAATATCTCAGTAATTAATCCCATATTAATTTTCTCTCTCATCTAATTAATCCTAGATTAATTAAAAGTACAAGTCATACGTCATCGGTGAATCTTTGGGAAGCAACCCATGAAATCCCCGGATATGTTGGCAGTAAATTCGGTCGTCGGACTATCCGAACACGTAAGTACCTCGTACTACGTTTATACCGAATTACAAGACAAGGTTGGCTTCTAGCAAAGCGCCATGCCTCCCCAATTCTCCAGAAATATCCTTACAGGAATAAGGATCTATATCAAGCGTAGTATACCGTAGTATTGCGTATTTCTGTCCAGTATCAGATGATCACATGCAAGGTCTGGGGCTGGTACAGTGTCTGCCCCGTACGATGCATATATCAGATAACGAGCAACTAGTCTCTTTATAATCGGATAATCATGACCAAGTCATATTATCCTGATAGTTGCAACCTTTATAGAGAACCAGTTCTGCATCCCTGCGCGATCATCAACTCCATATGACTGGAGTGACACTTCCGTTTTGACATCACACCCAACACACTACAATTCTCGATATACCCAGAATTGGCGTACACATGAACCGGTTAAAGCCCTGGATGACCTCAACCAAAGTATATTGATTGTCGTATGCATTAGCGGTGCAAGTCATAGGTTAAGACCAAATACACCTACCTTGATTTCGGACTTCCATAGACACATAGTCATATTACCAATGGAATTCCGAGGGGGTCTATCCAGAGCGAAGCTGTTTCCCGTACCATCGGTGAAACACAACCTCATATTACACTTGCATGAGTATCCTATACCCAAACATATGAGAACTATGCCGTTGTGCTCCCACAACACGCACAAGTGTAATACTAGTCTTTTACATATTCATCGATGTCTAATCTCAATAATACTCTGACTAGGGATATTTAACGACTTATCCTTCGTGGATTGATATTGTCTCATATCATTCTCAATCCAGGAACAAATCATAAGGACCTCTCATCATTTATATATCGAGGTGATCTAATCACAAATGATAAGAGTGCAATCTCCTTTGTCACATAGTTAATTTGTACAACAACACCGTGATTTGTACAAATAGTGACGCTATGGGTCATAATTGTCCAACACAACGATGGTCTAACTGGGTGCCTATGCACTTACTGGTCGGACTACTAGACATAAAAATTATCATTCAGAATGTTGGAATCCGCATCAACTACTCCAAGTCTTAAGGTTTCCATTTACGTTACTACCTTCGCACTATGTTCTATGTGTCTATATGTACTGAACTTCCTTATTACTTACCATATCCTTCTTTACTATTTCCACATCCTATCTCTTGGCTCTAAGCCATACTATCGCGGCTATTTAGTGGTTCTTTTTTTATGGGCTACTTTCTAGACTCCTACCTTTTTACTCTTGTTATACGTTACATTTATGCCTTTTTAATTCTTATTATTTGTACTGGTACTCATGTTAAATTCTGAATATCTCCATTCTTTCAGGTCTGTCCTTTTTGAACCTACACAGACTTCTACTAGCATTGGTCCGATCTATGGGTTTCTACTATGTTTGGTCTATTCTGTGGACGTCTCCTAGTACCTCAAGCCTTGTGTTGACTTGCCTAGATTCTTGAACCATACTAGGTTATCTTCTTTCTAACTTCAAAAATTTCCTAGGACCTTTTCTGAGTGATCTTATCTTTCAGCATTCTCAGTTTCTTGCTTAGTATATACCATTTTCGGACTTCCTTACGGTTATCTTTATATATGCTAGTAAAAGATGGGGTAGGGTTTCACGTCTTAACGTATGTTGATGTCCTTGTTCTGGTGCTCTGTGTCCTGGTAGAGCTTATCACTAATGTAAAGTAGGTATGAGATAGGCTCCGTCAATACAGCTTCCTTAACTGGTATCACAGAGAATTTGGGTAACTTAGGGCCGTAACTCGACGCTCACACGAGATGAACGAGGCAGAGGACATCCTTTTATTACGCGTCGCGATGCTCGCCAATTTTCAAGGCCAAGCACCAATTTTCCATCTTCATACTCAAATTTTACAACACTATTCAAGTTTTATCAACTATAAATATACAAATCATTATCAATATCCCTTCTAACATCATCACAACATCCAATCTCATAGTCCCAACTTAGTTTCATACATAGGGATTTCTTAATTTGGGGGTTCCTCAAAACAATACTTTCTTAATATAAAACCATCCAAACACCATCAACTCCAAGCTAACAACATACAACAATCATCAAATAATCAAAAATCACTATATCAAGATTTGGGTCAAGCCTTACTTACCTTAAATTCAATTCTTTCTTCACTAATAGAGTCCTCAAGCTTCCCCTCATTCTTTATAGACTTGATTTGTGATAGTTTACTCTTGGTTGTCTTTGGAAATTTCAAGGAAATGAAATTCTTCTTCTTTTCTCTCTACAACTTTCGGCCAAATGGGGGGAGATGAGGAATTTGTTCATTTCTTTCACTCTTTTAAATGATATAATATTAGAGAGAAAGTCTTGAAAATTTTATATTTCTCTAGAATTATGGGACTTGGGCCAAAATGTAGGATTCTTATTGGGCCTTGACTTGGGCTAAACTTATCTTAGTTTTAATCACGGCCCATATGTTACAATAAAGCTAATTGGATTTGGCTTAAGGTTGGCCCACTAAGTCGTCTCTAAAATTTTCGCTACTACTTGGAGAAAATTATCTAAGTCACAAAGTTACAACTTTGGTTGAGCTATAAAATTTCGTGTCATTACAACTACACACAAACCAACAACAGATTTTTTACTAACCAAGTGAAATTTTTATTCGGAGATGGCAGTGTAAGAAGTTTTTCACTATTGAGACACATCTCAATGTGTTTCGTAATAAGTTATTTTTGTTTCTTTCTTTTTAAATCATTCAAATTTGTGAATTCTCCATAATGTTGATTAAGTTTGATTTCTATTAGTTCATTTAACAGATATGATCAACATATAAGATAACATATGATTGTAGGTTGTAAGTGAAAATTTTATAATATTATGTTCTCTAGTTTATTAGAGGTAGTACTTAAGGGTAGTAGAATTTTTATTTTTAATCCAAAAAAAAACCAAGTTTTTTCTTAGTAACCGAACATATTGCTTCAGTAAGCAGTGATTGTTCACATAAAATGGTAGGACTTGAGTTAGTTTTAAAAAAATGATAATAATAATAATCAAGCTTTTACTTAGTAACCGGACATCTTGCCTTAGCAAGCAGTGATTGTTCGAGTAAAACGGTAGAGCTTGAGTTTGTAAAAAAATTGTGTGAATACGTTTGATTTCGTAGCCTCTCTAACTTGAGCAATTAAGTCCGTATGAGTGTTTTAACACTTAGTGCCCTAAGGCCAACTGGTATAGGAGTCACTGGCCCGAAGCTCGTTAAATAGAAAGCTTAAGGAAATCAGATATTTCTTCTTTTTGACATCTGATATCCGAGTAATTAAGTCCGTAGGACTATCTTAACACCTAGTGCCCTAAATCCAACTGGTTTGGGAGTCACTGGTGCAAAACTCATTAAAATGGTTAAAGATGCATTATTTAAAATATATATATATATATATATATTTGTATATAATAAACTGACATTGTCAAAATGTGTGAATTTTAATATAACTTTAAGACAAAAATATTATTCTCTTTTCAACAAGAACTGTGAATATTGTGGTCACAATGAATTGATTGATACTTTGTCTTATGTGTGTATGGAAGAATGGTAATAAGTACAAGAGAATTGTTTTTTTGATAATTTAGAAAGAAATAAAACAATTACTAACTTGGATATGAATTTATCTTTTTAGTTTTCGCTTAAATTACTAGGGCCTAGTAATAAGTTGATTGGGGTGTGATGAACACTATACATTTAATAAAAGGAAAACTAATCATTTTACACTTATAATTTGATTAATCCCCTAAATTTTAGCACATTTATAAAATAATAATTATATTTATGTTTTATATATTTTTATTGTGATTTTTATTTATTGAGTAGGTAAAATAGTGTATCGGTTACTCAACAGGAAAATGAATATGAAATTTGAATATCAAGACCTGGAAACCCAAAGAGCGTGACAGTTAGATTTAAATCGGACTTGGAAAACATTCACCATGTTTAGATTGACAACAAAATGAGCTTATAATGTATTTACCCACACATGTATTTATTATTTTAAAAATTTATATAATATATATAATATATTTTGGAGGACCCCCAAGATTTTATATATATTATAATGGAAGTCTCACCAAGATTTTATTATATATATATATATATATATAATAATATATATTATATATATCTATTATAATATATTAATATATTAATTAAATTAAAAAAAAAAAGGCTGCCATTACCTTTCAGTGAATGGCAACCTTTGAAAAAAATATATAATAAAAAAAAAAGAAATGAGATTTGCAAATTGGAAGAAGTGGTGTCGAGCACCTCTATTATTAGAGGTGTTTAGCACTTCAGAAATCAGCCTGATCCATATTTCTCTCTCTAAGGATTTGTGGAGTTTCAGCTCTTGTGTATTTTATTTTTGAAGCTTTGTTGTAAATTTTTTTTCTTTCAGTAATAAAATTATGTGTGCTTTTATTCAAAGCATGAGTAGCTAATTCCATTCTGCCGGGGTAAAATGGTGAAACTCTTAATATGAGAATATAAATTAATCTCACTTATATTATAATATATGAATTGTAATCTGAAAACTAATATTTAATCTACTCTTATATTTGTGGGTTTCTTGATTCACTGTAAACAATCTCATCTTGGTTACCATAGTTAATACTTTACCCCATATTATATGAGAGAGTACTTTAATTATGGACTAATTATTGACAAACTTTGTTACCACCTTTATGGCTGGTTTTATATATTTGACATAATTGAGTACTTAATTGGACTTGTTATAGACAAATGTTATCATCATTTATACGGTTGATTTGATATGTTTTAACATAATTATTTCCTGTACTAAATTAACTGGGTAATAATGATAATTTATATATTATAAAAAGTAATATTTCTCTATATTTGAAATACCAAGAATGGATCCCCTAGCATTCTATTTTATTCTTGCAGTCTAATTTAAAATTGTTCATCACTTCAAACAATTCAACTTTTTTTATTTTCACTCGAATTATTCTTTTATTTTACTAAATCTATTCCATGTGGATCGATCCTGAACATACCGGATTATTTTATTAATTCGACACTCTTATACTTGGTAGTAAACAACCACTTTGTGAGTGTGTCATACCTCAAATATTTTTTTATTTTAATGGGACTTTTTTGATAATTTAATAATTAAATACATTATTATTAATTAATAAATATTTCTTATTTTAATAGGATATTATGTTTTTATATAATAAAAAGTTTCTTATTTTAATTTTATAATTTAATAATAAATATGAGATTCTACTTTTATATTGTAATAATTTTTTTTTATTTTAATTTTAAAATAAAAAATAGCTTTAGAGATATTTAATTTTATAATTTAATAAAAAAAAATTAGTTATAGAGATTATGTGCCAAGTATTAAATTAATCGGTTTCTTATTTTTAATAAGAGATTATGTTTTTATTTTATAATCGGTTTCTTATTTATTATTATTAATTAATGAAATTAATAAGTTTTTTATTTATTATTAATTAATTAATTTTAATTGATTATTAGTTTTCTTATTTATTATTAATTAATTAATTAAATTAATAGGTTTTTTTTTATTTTATAAGAGAATTATTTTTTTTATTATAATAGGTTTCTTATTTGAATTATAGACTTTAATAATAATAAAAATCATAGATATATATTTTAATATTATAATTTAATAATAAATAGAAGATTCTATTTTTATATTGCAATAATTTTGTTATTTTAATAATTTATTATTTTAATTTTATAATTTTAAAATAAAAAATTAATTTTAGCGATATTTTAATTTTATAATTTAATAATAAAAACTATTGTAGAGATTAATGACATGTATTAAATTAATAGGTTTCTTATTTTAATAGGATATTATGTTTTTATTTTATATAGGTTTCTTATTTTAATTTGTAATATAAAACTAATTTTAGAGATATTTAATTTTATGATTTAATATATTGGTATTGTAATAGGTTTCTTATTTAATAGATTTTTTAGTTTAATTATAATTTTTAATTTTACAATTTTAAAATAAAAATTATTTTAAAAGATATTTAATTTTATAATTTAATAATAAAAAAATATTATAGAGATTATGTGGCATGTATTAAATTAATAGGTTTCTTATTTTAATAGGATATTATGTTTTTAATTTTATAATAGGTTTCTTATTTTAATTTTTAATAATAAAACTAATTTTAGAGATTTTTTAATTTTTTAATTTAATGTATTATTATTGTAATAGGTTTATTATTTAATAGAAATATTAATTTAATTATAATTTAATAGAATATAATATTGAGCTGCCACATGGCGCGATAGATAGGCTTTAAACTAGCAGACAACCCGCATATTCGTCTTATTAGGAGACAAGTATGATGTACCAAATGTAAAAAATAAAATTAATTAATATCGTATATTTAATTATAGTTGTCCAAGTAATATAATTTCTTTAACATTATCTCAAATTAATACATGTAACTTCTAACTTATTTTATTTTATAACTTTTTATTGATAGAGAATAAATCTTTCAGTGCAAATATGGATTTGATTAGCTTAGAAACACTTTTATAGTTAACTTAATATAATTTATAATTCTTAAACTTCTACTAAAAAATAAGTGAGAGTTAATGAAGAATGTGAAAAATTAAACATTAATAATTCGTTTGAAATAAATTTAAGAAAACAAAGAGTTTGGAAGAGTTGAGAAAATGAAAGGTTTGAGATCAAAGAATATGAAAAATTGAAACATTAATAACTTATTTGAAACGATATGTTTTAAATAATGTCATAATACCACGGTAATTTTGACGACTACTATGTTATAGATGGTGTACTACATAATATAAATCATGTTCAAGCGTGTTTGTGCTTGTGGAATTACTTTTTAAACATTCGATAGATTTCTCGCAGTTATGATACAAAATTTGTTCGATGTTCCACTTCAAATAGTCCTTAGTATTCAGGCCATAACGTCTTCGTACGATCTCCGATTGTTATGAATTTTATATTTCTGAAATCTAAGACCGAGATCTACAATTTCCGCGTCGGATATATTTCCAAATTCAAATCAGAAATAAGTCAAAAATTGGATTTCCGTGGCTGCTACAGTGAAATTCGAGAATAGACTAGAATTGGGTAATGTGGCACAATCTCAACCACTCCTTTCATCACAAAACAAAAATCAGCTCTCTTTCTATAAATATGGGACTACTCATTTCATCTTCTTTCAGTCCAAAAACCTGAGGAGAAAAGGCAAGAATGGAGGATCTCATGCTTCCTCTCTTCCTATAATCTTCATTTTCAAGCCATTCTTGATCCATCCAAGCACATTTCCAAGCATGGTAAGCTTCTTTACTTTTTTATCTTCTCATTTTTCAATTTTAGGCAAAGAAAATGAAGCTTCAAATTCGCACCATGCATACCCTAGGGATTGGGATTTGTTTGGCCTTGTGTGTGTGTGTGTTAGCATGCATTTTGAGAAGTATCTTGATAGTATTAGCATGGAATGAAGTCTTTGTATGTATGAATGTGTTGGGGGAAATTATGTTTTGTGATGGGTGATGTTCTAGACATGTTGAAGTTAAAGAAGTACTCATGTGAATGTGTTAGTGTGATGGTAGTGTTGGAATTGATTTGGGCAGTGACAGTGGAGAACTGGAATTAGCCTTAAAATCGGGCTAGCGTCGCGATGCGTATGGGCTAGCATCGCGACGTCGAATATGTGAATGCCCTCTACCTCGGGTCGGTGTGTGTGGGAGTCACGCTGAACATACCTTTTACCTCAGGGTCGGTTATGTGTTTGCCTAAGGTGGGTCATGTGGAATACTCGGGTCGGTCTTGTTGAAGACTCGGGTCAGTCGTGTGGAAGAATCGGGTCGGTCGTGTGGAAGACTTGGGTCGGTTGTGTGGAAGACTCAAACGGTCATGTGGAAGCCTCAGGTCGGTCGTGTGGAAGTCACGATGCGAAACATGAAATGCTTTCTGCCTGAGTCTGCTGGTATGGACGTTGCAACACTTCCGACCTGGCGTCGCGCCTCGTAACAGAAATAGTTTCATATCATTTCAGTTTCAATTAGGATGTTAGAGACCACCCTAAGGATTTTGTATCATCTCATATACAAGCATTATCACATCTCTCAAGCATAAATACATTATGTGGTGATTATAGATTAGTTAAATTGGGAAACTTAGTTTAGTTCCGAAGCATGTTCCACGACTTATGTTCTAAATAATTTTACCAATTATAGATCATCGTAGGTGTTGGTTTCTATTAAGGTCCCGGATCGATTATAAGCATGAAAACATTGTGAATACATATCGACGAAGTGCGGAATACTCACATCGATCGGTTGAGACGATTTGAAGACGATTGAAGGCTAAAAACGCACTGCCATTCATGCCCAAACTGCAGCAGTCCACTGCCTTCAAAACAGAAACTTTGAGTGCAAAACGGAGCTCCAAGCTTCGTTGGACGGATCCCGCCTCATGGGTGGACTTCCCTAACACCTTCGCAACTCTCGTAAGTGTGCTAGCACTTGCGTTTTGCAACAAAAACCACTCATTGCTTCCCATTTGGCTCACGGCAGTGAGCTGTGTAGAAGAGAGAATGAAGCCCTTTGGCGTGAGAAGTGAGAGAGAATTGGTGGAGAGAAAAATGTGTAAATGTTAATTAAAAGATTTTCAAAAAACCTTTATATATTTTCCAAGAAAAATACAAAGCATTTTCCATTTTATTTATCTAATAAAATCAAAATGGAAATGGCTTTCTCAACCACCAACACTATTCTTCACCTAAAACCATCAACTATTCATTTCACTTTATTAAAGTGACATGATGTTAGTCAATCCATCAATCATCAATCACATCAATCAATCACATCACTCAAAGTGACATTTGATTTGACGCTTGATGTGACGAATGATTTGACGCTTGATGTGACTTGTGTTGCCGCACTCGAATTCGAAATACGAATGCGCTCGCAAGCACACTCGGGCTCGGTTTCGCTAATTCCTAATTAGCGAGTTTTCCGTCGCGTCGTAATTAAATGATTACGCCTAGCGAATTCACTATTCACGTCGCTAACGAATTAATTCTAAATTAATTCGTTCGCCCGAATTAAAATCCAATTTCAATTCCGCGTCGAAATCCAATTTCGTTTAATATATCGAATATATTAATTTACCGATTAATTCCAAATTAATCGTTATCTCTCTCTAGACGATATTTTATCCTAGATAAAATATCTCCGTAATTAATCCTAGATTAATTTTCTCTTTCTTCTATATAATCCCAGATTATTAATGAGTGCGAGTTATGCGTCATCGGTGCATTATCGGGAAGCGACCCATGAAATCCCCGGACAATTCGGCAGTAAATACGGTCGTCGGAGTATCCGAATCACGTACGTACCAAGTACTACGTTCTACCGATTTACGAGACAAGATCGGCTTCTAGCAAAGCACGAAGTCTATCCAATTCTCCGGTAATATTCTCTAAGAATATTTAAGATCTATATCAAGCGTAGTATACCAAGTATCTCTGTATATCGGCCCAGTATCGGATAGTCACGTGCTAGGGCTGGG